>CM021109.1:25855254-26033024 GCA_007115665.2 Sequoiadendron giganteum | reverse complement strand
GAGGGAGGGAGGGAGGGAGAGAGGAGAGAGAGAGTGGGAGAGATAGACCTGAGATGGAGATGGAGAGAGAGAGAGGTAGTGGTAGGGACCAAAGAGAGAGAGACCTAGGAGGGATATGGAGAGAGAGAGAGGGAGAGAGACTTGAGAGGGATAGAGGGAGATAAGAGACTTGAGAGTGTGATTCTGTATGAGAGAGATGAGAGAGAGAGTGTGGGAGAGACCTAAGAGAAAGATACTTGAGAGGGAATGGGAGATACCTATGAGAGATATAAAGACTTAAAAGAGAGGGAGAGAGAAAGGGAGAGAGGGATTTGGAGAGGGAGAGAGAGAGGGAGAGGGAGAGAGAGAGAGATACGAGAGAGAGAGAGAGACCTGAGAGGGAGATGGAGATGGAGAGTGTAATATAGAGAGTGGGAAAGAGACATGAGAGAAGAGAGAGGGAGTTGGAGAGACCTGAGAGAGAGAGAGGAGGGAGTGGGAGAGACCTAAGAGACAGAGAGAGAAGAGAGAGAGAGGGAGGGAGGGAAAACTAAGAGAGAGAAAAATAGAGGGAGGGAGGGAGAGATGAGAGAGCAAGAGTGAGAGAGAGATGGAGAGAGATACCTAAGAGGGAGAGGGAGAGAGATACATAAAATGGAGAGAAACTTTGGAGGGATGGAGAGAGAGGGGGAGAGGGACATGCATATTGAGAGGGAGATGGAGTGTTAGGGACCTGAGAGAGATAGAAAGAGAGAGAGACTTGAGAGGGAGATGGAGAGTGAGAGTGAGACCTAAGATGGAGATGGAGAGAGAGACTTGAGAGGGAGAGAGGGAGAGATATAGAGGGAGATAGGGAGGGAGAGAGAGACTTGAGAGGGAGATAGATGGAGGGAGAGGGAGAGGGAGAGAGAGAGAGAGAGAGAGAGAGATACCTAAGAGGGAGAGAGGGAGAGGGAGTGGTAGGGACTAAAGAGAGAGAGATGCATAAGAGGGATATGGAGAGTGAGAGAGAAACCTAATATATAAATGGAGAGTGAGAGAGAGACTTGAGAGGGAGAGAGGGAGAGAGATAGAGGTATGGAGAGAGAGAGAGAAACTTGAGAGGGAGAGAAGGAGATATAGGGAGGGAGAGGGAGAGAGACTTGAGAGAGAGGGAGAGAGAGTGGGAGAGAGAGAGAGACCTGAGATGGAGAGAGTGTGAGTGTGAGTGTGAGTGAGAGATTGAGAGAGAGAGGGAGTGGGAGAGAAAAAAGAGAGAGAGAATGAGAGAGACCTGAGAGAGAGATACCTAAGAGGGAGAGAGACTTAAGTGCAAGAGAGACTTCAAAGGGAGTGAGAGAGAGAGGGGGGAAGGGAGATGGAGAGGGAGAGGGAGAGGGAGAGAGAGAGGGACAGGGAGTGGGAGAGACCTAAGAGAGAGAGAGAGAGGAAGGATGGAGATAGAGGTAGAAAGATAGGTCTAGAGATCAAGGAGATAAAGAGTGAGAAAGATAGGTACATAGAGGTATAAAGAGAGAAGAAATGAGGCAAAGATAGGTCTAGAGCTTAAGGAGAGACATAATGATATATAGAGAGGTAGAGAAAGGGACATAGAGATATCATGATTTATGAATATTTTTCATCTCTTTACTACAAAAATATAAATATTTTATTATTCATTACTTTTTCGAAAGTTTCAAGTATTTTGAGATGGGTGTTACAAAAAAATCATGAAAATGAGACTTTACATGTGAAAGCAATGAGAATTTGATGTTTCAAAAATGAAATATGAAGTTTAAATTATTATAATTATTTTTTTGTGTACAATATAGAAACACCACTTGGTCCATTTTATGGAGCTCTCTCTCACCTTTCCAATGCCTATAAAAAGTTGAAATCTCAATAAAAAACACAAACATTATGCCCATTTTACTAAAGAGGGTTTTTAGGTCTACAAAACGGATAAACGAGTATCCATTTTGTTTTTCAAAAAAATGGTTTTCCGCTTTCTAGAAAAAATATCCGTTTTGTCTAACAAAATTTGCAGCCTTTGGATTTCCCTCGAGTTTGCCCTCGTTTTTGGCTTGGGATTGCCTAACCTGGAAAGTCAACCCAAAAAACGTGTTTTGAAAATTTGCTTAGTTTTCCAAAGTTCGCCCTTGTGGCTGATGACTTTTTTTAATCCGAATTCCATCAAACGAAAAGCGTTTATAGAAAAAAATTTCAGCTTTCCACCAATATAAGTTTTTCCTTATTTTGAATTTAATAAATAATTATTATTAATTTTCTACCTACATTACATTTAAAGTCCTGATTGATAGGATAATGGAAAAACTTCTATAACTTTCAAACTACTTAACATTATTTGAACCTACAAGATGCACCACATTCTATGTTTCACATACTATAGGATAAAAATAAAATGAATTTCATAAATTTTTGACCAAGCTATGGTGGTCAGACAAAAACTTTTTTAATAATTTTGAAAATTTCTAATAAAAAAATCATAACTAATTATTTACATGGAAAAACAATACAAAAAAAAAATCTAGAACATCAAGGCATGTGTCCTCTAATTATATTGAAAGATTTCAAAAAAAAAAAAAATGTTCTTAGGGTGGTCAGGCATACACCTCCTTATCTTTTTCCTGAAAATTTAGTACCATTGCATTGAAATTTTAATTTTTTTCAAAACAAATTTACTTTTTTTTTCCAAAAAAAGACTAGTAGCCTAGAAACTACATTCAATTTGCTACAACTTTTGATCTTACATATTTTTAAAATTATGTTAATAACCTATTCGAGTTTTTATGTCAAGTTGCCTAGCTTTGATTTTCTGAATTTTCATCGCCACTTAGAGGCCTAGTTTGGACCTCCATGATCTTGCACATACTCTTATTAAAAATTTGGATTTTTAAAATAATTGGCATTTTTTTACAAAGGAGGGTACATTCATTAAAAACCTATGCACAAGGTACATATAGTACCTTGGTGGCAAGTTTGTATTGCCACTCAGTACCTTTGACCAGCGAATTTCATACGCTACTCGGTGGCTTACCTTTCACCAATAATAAAACCTTTTCTAGTAACAACAAAACTTTTCTGACATCTGTCAAGCCAATGTAAGCACCTTTTATAGGTGAGAATATTTTAGAATATTTTGGTCATTTCAAGAATATTTCATTGACATATTTTTCTTAGGGGATGGTTCTTTTTTTCTCAGTGGAAAGAACATTCTAGGGAATATTCACATGACATCATGTTGATGTCAGCATGATGTCAATGGTATGATCAGCTGCCTAAGGCCCCAAGACCCCCTTTGTGCCCTCAAGAGCAGTTTGTTTTCTTTTGGCCATAACTTGGTTGTACGGTATCAGATTTTGGCAAACAAAATTTCGTCGAAAAGATGGTTTTTCTAGATTTCTAGTGGTGTGAGTGTTATCACCTAATTTTTATTCTGGTGCATTCTACATCTTGTTAAATTCAGAGGTGTTTTTTTCAATCTTGAGCTTGTAATTTTTTATCAATTTCACCATTTTTCACAATTTTAATAGACTTGGAACCATCTTTTAGATCTCTTCATAGCCAATAATGCACTTTTTCTAGATTGATCTCCTGGTACTTTTTATTCAACTTTTTGTGTTTTAATACTTTGGTGAATTACTTGGACGTTTTAGCTCCTAATAACTTTTTTTTTACGTGGGATGACTCATATTTGGCTATTTTATATGTATTTCTAGTATTTTATCCTATTTGGACATTATAGCTATCTTTTTAATACACATTCTCTTTTGTAGACATACTAGGATAAAGTACCATTCTGGTGTATACTTTTTGAGATTTTACATATCTTATTGTGCCTTTTGTATTTGCACTATGATATACAATGCCATTGGGGGTTGATGTTTTCCTTTGGTTTGCCATCACACCTTTTTCAAGTGAGTGTCCCTTCAATGATAGAAGTGAATCCAAGTGATTCTTTCCCCATGCATGTGTTTCTTATGCACACCCTTTTATTTGCAAATTATTTCTCCTACATGAACTTGTTGGTTTCACACAGTTTTAGTGTACCTATCTTGGATCTCCCTTTTCATCATTATGGGGACCTGCTTCTACTGTTGGTGCTAATACTTCCTTGGTTTCACATTGGAGTGATCTATGTATCTAGTTATTTTTCCTATGTACTTTCAGATGTAGTTGTTGATGGTGTTTTTATGCACTTCTCAACATAGGTAATACGTAGGTGCATTACCTCTCTTGAAAGACAATCATCCACAATCAAATTGCAGAACACTATCCCAAGGTCTCTTGAATGTCGGGTCATGACGGTGCTTGGAATATATTAGTTGTTTGATGTGATTTTGTTGGAATCACAAGGAGTTCTTACGTGGTTTGAAGTTGTAGGTGAATTGGGTCAATGAATGGAGTTCTTTGAATATGGAATTACTACACCTCGCTATAGGCTCAGGCAACAGTCTTGGATTCCATTGTTTCGTTGAATTTGTCTTTACAATGTGCAACGAACCCTAACACAAATTGTTTTCAAAAAAGTAAAAAAAGGGCGAGGAAGAATGATGGTTCTTGGACCTGCAACTACCGATGAACAGTGATCATGGAGGTTCCTACTGTGGACAGTTTCCTTAAACCAAATTTCACTTAATCTGAATTCTCACAATGTCATGAAATCTATGCTATCTTCTAAGGACTGCAGATATTCATCATTCATTCGCCATGTAATGTGAACAAAGACAAAATTTAATGAGCAGCTATGAAATTATAGTCCAGGCTAACTTTGCACAGTCATTTACCAACAGCAAATGACCAAAAATATGGACAAGTAAAGTATACACACAGCATGAATCTTCAAAACCGAAGACAACATACTAAATCCACTATAGCTAACTAAGGAAACTAGAGTAGCAAAAAAAATTGAAGCAAAGTTTTAACTAAAGGGAGAAGAATCATGAAACATGTGGAGAAACCTAGAAATACACCAGAAAATGAGTGTATTTTCTATTATAATTTCTCCAACATGCCTTTAAAACAACTCAACTCTCTTAAAATGAGAGGAGGAGAGCCTTATTTATAGTTTTGAAAAAGCAAAATGAGTGGCCAAGATTTGATTCTATTGTGTGGCCAAGATTCACTTTACACTAGGGTTTCACCTACCCCCAAATACATTTCATTTATAAGAATTTTTTTGTCTTTTCCCTATTTTTTCATCTAGTGGTAGCACTGTAGCAATTTCATCCTTTTGCTATTTTCCCTTTGTTGCAGCTATTCCTTGAGGAATTCTTCATCGATGATAGGGTTTCCCTCGCATTTCTTTAACGCTGCATACTCCACAAAGTTCAAGATCATCGGCTGGAGCTTATCTACTTCCATGATATCTGAGTAGCACTTGGTAGCTCCATTCCTAGGAATTGCTAACGAGCTTTTTCCAGTCATCATCATATTTGGCAGCATTATCTCTAAAAAGTTTTGACTATACGAAGGCTCGGGCAGCAAAACTCATGAATTCTATGGTGATTTCAGCCAACATCCCATCTTCCATACTCTTCAAGAAGTGTGGCTTTATGCTCTCTGGATTTATTTCAGCAACAGGTAGCTCGCATTATGTCATTAACTTGAGGTATCGGGTGCACTCATCCCTTGACTCCTTGTCCTATTCAATATCTAGCGCTATACGCTTTAGGATCTACTCTAGCCTTTTCTTTCGGTGATTGAAGTCTCGCCTCCACGTATCCACTAGCCAATGATCATCATCCTTGAGGGCAAGGTCCTTCTCCCAAACCTTGCTTGGCAATGCGAGGATAGCCTCAAACTTTGGGTAGGCTGCTCTGTATTTCCTTAGGAACTCCTCACAGACCTTCCTTGTGCCCTTAAGGGTTCTTTGTACCTCCAAGAACTTATTTGTTATCCAGACAACCAATTTGATACCTGTGTTCCCCATGTCCAAGACCTGTCGGAACCCATTTTTCGTAGTCTTGTCCAGGTTCCTTCTCTTCTCTAATTTATTTATCTGTTCTTGGGACAACAACTGAGGCGGGGTGGATGATGTCATGGGCTGCTCATCTGGGGATGACCATTGTTGAATATAGGCTGTTAAATCAGCCACCTATGCTTTGATTTCTTCCTTAGAGACCTTATCCTATTGGATAAGATGCACCACTGTGGTGACCGATTCTTGGAGGTGATCAACCTTTTTCTTCCTTGTGGCCACTCCCAAGTCGATGGTGGAGATGTTATAAGTTATTCCTTGTTCTCCAACCATCGGTATAGCTATTTGCACCACCCTAGATCCTAAGGCATCCATAGTTATCTTTGATCTGATCTTTGGCTTCTCCTCTTTCCTGGTGCTTATTTGGGCTCTGGCCAAAATGGCTTCCCGCCTTGCCTTGGGATCTTTCAGGGTGGGAGTCTTTTGTTTCAACTACTTTTCTAGCCAATCAGGCATTTGAGGCTCTTCCCTAGGTGGTTCACTTTGATTCCTTTTGTCCTCCTTCTCAAGTTCAATGGCTCGAACAACAAGAGCCTTCTTCTCAATTTCTATATCTCCCTTCTCCTCATCGGAGTCCTGTTCAAGCGTTACATACTTAGTGGGAGACTTGGCATGCAACTGCTCATTGGAGGGATCCTATGTTCCAGAACCCTTTTCTTCTTCATCTTGGCCTTATTCATGTTCCTCAGGCTTCCCCTCTTGCTCAGCTCTATGGAGGGATGCTTCCTCATTGTGTTCTAGGGTTTGTTGATGCCCTTCAGTCGGATACTTGCTGCCCTCAATCTCTTGAGTAGCAACCTCCTCTTCTTGTGCAAGTTGATCCTCGACCTCCTTATCCTCAATCTCCTTAAGCTTCCTACCCCACTCTTCATTGAGTTCAAGATCATTCGTTTCTCTTATTAGCTCATTTTCCAACTCCTCGTTGCTCTCACTGGAGGACTCATAGGCTACCTCATCAATCTCCCGACGTTCGAACAGTGGATGTTCATGGTACTCAAATTCTTCATCCTCTGGCCTCATTGCAACCTCTAGCTATCATTGTTCAAGTTCGTCAGATATTTGCATTGTTGCTTCCATTCTTGGTGGTTCAGAAGGTGGAGGGAGAACTAGAGCATAGGCCATAGCCTGAGCTATTGTATCTTCCACTATGGGATTAGTGAGCATCCCTCAAATCTCAGAGGGCACGTTCTGCATGTACTTCACAAAAGATTTCGAGAGGCTGAGGTCAGACATTGTAGCAATGGAAATAGAGGGAAGGGAAGTAGACATAGAGGAAGAGGAGATCAGCGAGGTTGTGGCAGAGGAAGAATCCATGGGAATAATTTGCATGATCAGAGAGGTGGAAGCAACGTGAACAGAGATGTCCACTGTAGGCAGGGAAGAAGCGAAAACGACAAGTAAAGCATGTGGGATGGTGGCAGCAGTAGCAGCGACAGTAATTGTAGTAGACAGAGACCTTGACGAGTCTGATCCCTCTCCCTTGGTCCCACGAGGTGGACCCTTGGGTGTCCCAAACGTCCCCGTGCCTCCGGATTTTTTCCTTTTTTTTTGGGAAGGTTCACCCTCTGATGCCTTGCGGGCATAAAACTTTGGTTTGGGCAGCTGCTCGCTGGCCTCTTTTCTCTTCTTGGTTTTAGTTGATGGTGGGGTTTTGGATGCTTCCCGAGTTGTAGAAGTAGCTACCCCTCCATTAGAGCCACTTGGTTCACTTTCTAGTCCCTTAAATGTCAAGGCAACACCTTGTTGTTTCAATCGGGCTACCTATCGGTCGATCCATGCCCTTGTTCGAATCTTAACGAGTTTAGTGAGCACGTTGATGTCATCAAGTTCTCGCTCATCCTAGTCAATTGCAAGCACTGGAAAATTGACGACGACATCATATCTTGGATGGATCACCGTATCCTCATCCTCTTCGAGCTGGTCAGGAATCAGGTACAGATTTATTCTTCGTACGTAGATGGCAGTCATGCGCATATAGTGCCACAACTGCACCTCAAGATCATCTTTGTAGTTGGCCTAGAAATCTTTGATGTTGTGGAGGTGGGCATAATCCCATCCCAATGCCTTTCTGATATGCCTGTATGGGTCCATTTGAGGCCGAGCTGTATATTGGCAGAAGTGGTATTCGGCCAACTCCCTTTCTGAATACCCCGAACACTGGGAGGTATGAATCTTGTACATTCCTTGGCTGAGCCCAATGGGGTAAGGTGTGCCCTCCACATGCTTGTTTCTTAGGATATTATGAATGTGTCGTAGCTACCAAGTCAGCTCCAATAGTATGATCCGATCGTTGGGGTACCGGGGCAGCTTGTTTGGTCTTTTCGTGAATCCCTAGGCACGTATATATGTGAACTTCAAAAATTGAATGTACAAAAGGCCATATTGCTTGAGGAGAGCTCTAGCACTATGTGAAACTATTCTCTGAAAGTTTCCTCTTACGAATCGGATGATGTGGGTGATGAACGCATCATTTACCCTACAATAATCTTTCTTGAAATTTCGGAACTGTAGTTGAGGGTACTTATCATAGGGCTTGAGCTCCACCCCTGATGCCTCACTGGGTATTGCAGTTAACCCATGATAGTGTCATCGGTCTGTGAGGGAGTACACAAGGTAGGAGGTCATGAAGAACTTGGAGGTCTTCTTCATGGTCATAAACTATTTGTGGAAGCGGTCATTGATTGTCTCCCCCCAGTAGAAGGCGACACCGTCACCACAGAGAATCTGCTCCACAAAGTAGAACATCCACTCCTAGAAGAAGGCCACAACAAGAAGGCCCATTACCTGGCTCAACAAGGTCATGAGGTCATGGTAATCCTTGAAGAATTCTCTACGAAAAAGCTCTTGAGGGAGCTTGCCAACACTACCCTGCTTGTCTTTCAACCAATATTGATTGATTAACTTCTTGCACCTCAGCGGATCCTGTTCCCACAATTCTTTGCATTCATCCATGGTGGGGGTCTCCATGCTCTTAAAGGCAGGGATGTGGAAAGTTGTTATACCTAATGGGGACATGTCCATAATGATATTCCCATCCCAGTCCTCTATTGTTTAGATCTCAGGTTGGTATGCCTCAATGCACGCCATTACCAATTATGGGGCCACCAAGGCTGGCGAGAAGCTTGCAGCCTTAGCAATTCCACTGCTCCTAATCAACCTTGCATTCTCTATCTTGGGATTCACCCTAACCCTCTGTATAAATTCATCGACATCGACCTAGCCAATGTTTGTATCTGTGACATCTCTCCAGAGAGTGGTGACTCTGGATTGTAGGGGGACCCTTTGAAACTTGTACTTCATTAATTCTTTATCCTCCTTTCCTCGAGGAGTCTTGGCAATTTCCTTCCCCTTCTCCTTGGAAGCACCAGAAGTGTCTACACTGGATTCCATAAATCCTGCACAAAAGATGTGAATTAGTAACCTTAAACATGTAAAATGGCTTTGGACAAGTCCTTGCACATCAAAGTTAGCCATGCAATCATTATTCATATTCAACAACCTCGTAACATTTGTTAAAACATCATTAGTAAGCAAGACAGACAATTCGAGTTCCCAGGGCTGGAGTTCCCTTGGCAGAATGTTGTTTGGAAGGGAAAATTGAGCATGGAACTCCCAAAGGTGTTTCCTAGTGTTGGATTTTCTCAAATAAAGGTTGGTGTGAAAGAAGACCTAATTTTAGCAAGTGGGTCGAAATCCATTTTGGATTTGGAGGTCATTTGATCCTTCATTTGGGAGTTCGGGCATCAGATGCAGGACAACCCTTGGAAATGGCATAGGGGAGATGGAACTCCGGGTGTCGGAGTCCAGATCTTAGATTTCTGTCGTCGGGAAGTGGTTACGGGTCAGTCGTCCGGGACGGCGAAATGGGAGAGGCAGTCCAGGAGGGGAAATCTAGAAGACAATCCCCGGAAGCAAAATTCTTAGGAGTTCATGGAGTGTTGCGACAAACAGATGGTTGGGTTCCGAAGGTCGGGAAGTTATTCTGAATTTTCCGTTTAAAGCGGCGCCAACGAAACGGAATTCCAAAAGCGGAAATCTAGGGTTTAGTGTTCAGACACACCTTAGGCGGCTTGGTTTTTTCGTTCGAACTTCGGGATGGCCATGTAAAATGGAAAAAGGGACACAAAATTCTGGGAATGGAATTTCGGAGGTCAAGGTCTGGAGTGATTTTGGATTTTACTAGTTTCATTTGGAAATTGGAACCGGACTTTGCACAGTCGAGGTTCGAGGTCCAGAAAGACGCTCAGGGGAGGTCGTCAAAACGGCGAAATCAACACGGAATTCCACGAATGGAATTCTGAGGATCGAATCCCAAGGCACCTTTGATTTTTGAATGGTTTTTGATTTTCTAAGTTTTAGACATGGACTCCACGTGTCCGAGGTCCGAGAGCCGGAAAGACACTTTGGGGAGGCCGTTTAGGGCGACAGAGACACAATAGAAACCCACGAGGGGAAATCTGGAGGCTGGGATCCGAGATGAGTTTGGCTGCTTGGAGCTTTGGAATTTTAAGTTGAGTCTACATGGATGGCCACGGGAAATTTCGGGCCCGAGAGACACCAACAACTGTTCCGAAGAATAGTCACGGAAAGGTTAAGCTCCGGGTTGAATTTCAAGGCCTCAAACAATCGATTTTTCATATTTTAACACATGGGTTTTTAGGGGAGGGTACCAATTTACCAGTTTTTAAACCCAATTTTACATTTTACATTGCTTTAACACTCAGAATTTTGCAAAATAAAGGGCAAGGCGTGCGGATGATGGGCATACCTCAAGATCCCGAAGAAGCAAACTGTTGGCCATACGAAAGACATCAAGAAAAGAACTCGAACTGTGGGACTAAAAATGTTGGACGCCTCGTAGCTCCGCGTATTTCTCAATCACTCGATTGGTTGACAATGATAGTCAGAAAATCCGCTTAAATAGCAAAAAAAATCATTAATGCAGCAATTAATTCCTTCGTATGTTGGTTAGAGAGTTGGTGAGTTTAAATATCACAAGCAGTAGTGGGAGATTCAGAGTCTGATAGCCGGGAAGACGTCCAGCCATGGCCATGAGAAACGACAAAGCGCAAGCGGAATTCTGAGATCCGGGGTCTGAGGTCTAGAAGGATGTCGGGTGCCGGACGCCAGCAACCACAAACCCACACTGGAAATCTGGAAGGGGAAACCGAAGGGTTCGGGCCCAAAAGGGGCCGCGGTCGTCAGAAAGGGCATTCTGACAAGGGAAACCTGAACTGACTTTAGACTTAGCATTTTTCGAAGGGGTCAAGTTCATTCAAACCTAGTATGTGATTTTGGAGGGTGAGTTGACCAATTAGGGCACAAAAATGGACAACCAAAATGAGGCGAACCAAAAAGGGGCCGATAATCAAAAGAGGGAAGAGAGGGTCCCCATTCCGAACGGGGCGTGTGTGCAACAAGCACAACAATAGCGTACATCAACAATTGGATATATGCATTTTGGTGAGATGGATCACTTACCATAAGTACACTCTTGCATTCCTATTTTTTGGAGGTGACCTTCCATTATTTTTAATCAGAGACTATTGGTTCATGTGTCATTTGTATCTTTGAGTTTTAGATGTTTTCCTTTGGTTTCCATCCAACTCGAGTATTGTTGTTAGGGACACTCATGTAGATTATTGTCTCTCTCTTGATCAGTGTTCTTTAGACTATTTGGTACTTGTATTTTCGACTTGCATCTTGCATGTTCAGTAGTGTTGTTGGGGTCATTCATGCAGATTCTTATGCCATCCGTATCTTTGAATCTTGAATGTTTTCTTTTGGTTACCATCTGATTCAAGTAGTGTCATTGGGGGCGCTCATGTAGGTTATAGTCTCCTTGCTCTTGAAATTCGTATCTTTGATTTTTAGATGTTTTCCTTTGTTTTCCATTTGATTTGAGTAGTGTCATTGGGGATCTCATACAGATTATTGTTATCTTGATCCTGGTCATCATTTGTTTCAGAGGAGGTTCGTCATTTTAGTACTATATCAATCATCATTTGACAACAGTCTACAACTTCTTCATGCTTCAGCGATGTTCTACATGTTCCTCTTTTTTGGGAAATTGTTTCGATTGGAGGATTTTTAGTCTTTCACCTTGATTTGGAGGCTTTTTTAGTTCTTCATTTACCTTTCTCTCTTTAAAAGAGGATTTTTCTCCCACTGTGTTTTTCTTTTCTTTTTTCCAATTTTGAAAGATCTTTTATTTGTACATGGGTACCTCACCAGGCCTTATTTTGTTGGAACCCATCATGCATTTTATTTTTAAGGCTTTTAGCTACTCCCTAAGTTCATATTAAGGGGGATGTTAGAGTAATTATGTATTAGCTAATGGCTAATTATTTTTTAATTAATTATTAGTCTAATTTATTCTCATGCAGTTAAGCTAAAATTAGGAGTTCTTTATTCAGTTAACTAAATGTTTTTCTATGTTGATTGAAGTGAGTTGTTATTAGATCATCCTATCTTATCACATGTGATGTTGACATTTATCCTAATATAATCCCTTTACCATTTAGGGTTTCTCCTATATAGCACTCAACCCTCATTGTAATTATCTCTCGAACTCTCAACCTTTAAGGACTTTTATTTTTCTTGAAGATTCTTGAGTTTCATTTTGTATCTTTTTCTTGTTGAGGAATATAGCAATTCTTTGTTTACATATTTCTTGTGTGGAAGGTGTCTTTGTTCATTGTTTGATTTTGTAGTCCGTGTTTTTCACAATTCTTACATAAAAGCTAACAAAAAGAAAACAAGAAAGCACAAGAAGGAAAGAGATTAGAGGTGTGACCAAGAATAAGAGTTGTAGATAGAGAGAGCATGATATCAAGGGATAGATAATTTAAAAGCCTAAATATATTATCCAATTTGTCATTTGTAAGTGTTGGCTTGTGAATAAAGAATAAATAAATTTGTTTGAATGGTGCCTGAATGTGAACACAACTTATATGTTCATTGAAGTTAAAGATAGTTTACAGCTCGGTAATATTTCATGTGGAAGAGAATAGGGATTGATTAACAAATGAAATTGTCAAGTCAATCTATTGTTTTTCTATGAATCATGCTAGCTTGGTAAGGCTCAGGAGGTGGTTGTACCATTTGCATCAGTGTGAAGTTTGAGTTTGTGTCAGATTGCATTGTGAGATGGAGCAATATGATTAGATGAGAATATGAAGACTTAGCCTTGTGATAAGTGTCACAAAGTGGAGGCTTGAGAAAATAGCATGTGGCATGGGGAAATGGGTTGAATGTGCTCACACGTGTGAACACAAATTGGGAATAACGCGAGGTTGACAAGTGGAGTGGTTTTTGAAAATGCAAGAGGGAATATTTCAAGGAGTGTGATATGTGAATGAAAGAGGAATGTGTAGTATGGCTACATATGTGTGGAAGAATCTCACATACGTGTGAGCAACCAATGGAAGGGTTGGTCAAAGGATGAGGTGGAGAGTCATGGTGGCTTGTGCATTCTCACACATGTGTAAGCGTTGAAGAGGGTTAGAGAGACTTGTCACATTACCACAAAACCCTGATTTAATCTTTTAAAGAATTTTTGCTTATTTTTGATGACGAAGTATACATCCCATATTTCCTCAATATTCAACCCTACTCTTCTCCTATAAAGTAGCCAGCCAACCAGCATAATGACAGTGGACAAAGTTTCCAGTTGCTTCTCATCCCAATTGATTCTTTTCACCATATTAAACATGGGATTCGAACTTCCATTGTTTAGTTTCGAGGCACACAGGCCTTTGCTGGCCCATCAGTGAGAATTAATATATTAAGTAAAAGTATAGAATCAGATTCAAGTTAATATAAAATAGCATGAGCAATATTATTCAAGTGGCATGGCAATGCAAGATGCTGTGTATCGCGCAGAGAACTGGCAGTCCATCGAATTGTGGGGTTGGCACGACAAAAAACAAAAGTTTCACCATCTTCACCATTTACAAGAAGTTTCTTGTGCTACTCAAACAAAACAAAACAAAACCACTTGTCTACATCGAAACGCACACAAAGTTTCTCCGTTTCATACAAACACATATTTGAAATAGTACAGTGGAATCCATGCAAATCTACACAACTCAATCTCTGCGTAGAAAAGAATTGGTTTAGTAGGATGATTATTCCAAACTCGTGTGTGATTATGGTGATAATTAATGATTTCATTTCGACAGTTTATGAGCTCAATAACAAGTTTGTCTTTATACAGTCGTCCAGTTTTAAATATATTATTTGGTGTTGCAGATACACATGCGCTTTCTAATCATGTCTTCTCGGAGCTCTGTAACCCTTCCTCCATCGTAATGCATTTTTCATTCAATTTAAATCATTAGCTATGAGTATGTTGAAAACATGGTTCAACTTTTTATAAAAATGTTTTTTGTTTTTCTTTTGGAAAATTCGTGTTTAAAAATTAATGTTTATGCAAAAAAATCCTCATTTTTCAGGTTTTGGACATGTGAATTTATAAAATGAAGTTAAATATTATGATATTGCTATCAGGATTCAACCATGTAGTTTGCTATACGGTTGAATTCTGATAGCAATATCATAATTTGACTCGCTGTGGAAGAAACCTCCTACTTATCAAAATTAGATATGTTGATGGATCATATGATACAATCATTAATATAGATAAAAAGGTAAATTAGAAATGATATTTAATATCTTTTTGAAAAGATTTTATTTTCTTAATTGAAAATCGAATTTCTTGTAAGACCTATATTATTTGGTCATGGTTATATAGGATGATAAGCAATGATCTTTTTAATATTTTTTTAATTCAATGAGTTATATTGTTACTAAGTATATTTAGACAAGTTTTTGATTATTGTACAAGTGAATGAGTGATTTCAAATTTAACCTTCGATACAAACTATTTGAAAATATTTCAATGCATTCATATACCAATTAAACAAAGAAAATTGACAATTAGTTAAGACTTGCAATCATTTAAAATATGAATTTTAGATTTAGAATCATAAGTAAAGGCCTAATTTTACTTTTAATTGATAGACAAATGTTAAAAAAATGTCAAAAGTTAAAAAATGAAGAGGAATAGAAATAACTATGCTTTACAATGAAGTAATTTTTTACGTTGTTGAGAGGAAAAAACCTTGCTTAACTAGCTTTTCTTGATCAATATTTTGCATAATTAGTAACACAAAGAGGTCCAAATGCCTAAGAAAATGAGAATATGAAAAAATGATGTATAAAATCATTGTATTTTACATGCAGACATTACACATAGACCTTCAAAATATTTAATTCAAATAATTTATCTTTAAACACAATTAAATTTTCATTATTCTTAATTAAATAACATAATTGGGCCAACACCCTAGTTTTGTTGCTTTATCTGTCAAAAACATAATTGAATTCATAACAATATAACTCACTTAATGAAAAACTTAAGAAAATAAAAAATAAAAATAATATTCAAACTTCAAATTCGTCAACCATTACAAAGAGTTTTTGTTGTGTATTTAAAAACTACTCTTGGAGAAATAAATTCAATCTTAGAAACTTATCTAAACATAAAAAATAGTTAATTCAAACTCATAATCAAAGATTGTGTGTTACACCCCATTGTGTTATTATCTATTTACTATTATTTTGTTGAGTTAAAATGTGTTAATACATATGATTGTGCTCTGTATACATGTATCTTGATGGAAAATGTAATGGACAAATGTATAATTATGTAGCGTTGAAAAAAGTAATCCTTTTTCATGCTTAATTTGGGAATAATTGATATAAAACTAGCCTAATAATGCCTTGATTTAGTGTTGCAATGTGTTGTACACATTCACATTGAATCTAGGGCCCTTTTTAACAAAATGGACTTAAAGTGTACCTTATTTGGGGTGTTGTAAAATTTTGTATTACACTTTCACACTTATCTAGGGTTTCATTAATTAATTGTGGTTAATTGAGCTTAATTAGCTCTTTAATTCAAATTCAAGCCCTCTTAATTATGGATTTATCCCGACACCCAGTAATGATATTGCATGACATTTAATTTAGAAATTTGAGCTCCTATAAAATGGTGCTAGGACCCATTCACCTTTAGTGGCAAATGGGTCCTCTCCACATAGGACAACCCTTTGGCATTCTTGAAATGGTTTTTTAATGTTATTTCATCCCCCCAAAGCATGGTCCTAGAAATTTGTGCTAGGACCCATTCACCTTTAGTGGCGAATGGGTCCTCCTCACATAGGACACCCCTTTTTGAATTTAATTGTGGCGGGATTTTAATGATTCTCAATCCTAGATATGATGTCGGCTTGAATTATTTGAATTTCTAGGTTAATTTTTAGATTTAGTATAAATATAAGGTTAATTCGCATAGTTTCATCTAACAAGAAACCCTAAGACTTATAAGCAATCAAGGGAACTTATAGAAGAGTTTACAAGAGTATTTGAAAGACATTCAATGGAAGATTAGTGAAGTTTTTTTTATAGCATTTCAAGGTCATATATGATGTATTTGCTCCTCGGTTTGATTGCACCTTGCTGAGAGACCTAGCTAGTCTCTTCTAGGAACCTAGTCTCCTCTAGGTCTTGATTGGCAACTAAGTCCAATCTTAGCTCTGTTCTAAGAGCTCTCCCTTTGTGCTTCACCTTGGAGGTCAGACAACATTTCACAAGTTCAATTTCCTGCTCACTTTCCTTTCTCACTTAGAGAACTCTAAGTGTCTTTTTCTTGAATATCTTCATTCTCCATTGCTCCTCATTGCAGGGGTGTTCATGCTTGTTAGGACCTTCATAAAATTTCAAAATGGAACCATCTCCATAGGTTCTTGTGCCTTGTTCTGGTTGGATTCAAGTTTCCACCATTAGAAGACCTCAAATTAGGCCTATTTCTAGTAGTCTTTACCAGTCCTAAATTGCTATTGTTTGAAAAACAATTCCAAAGACTCTATAAATATAAAGAAATATTTGAGTACCCTTTTAAGAGTTTTAAATTTCCCAATGATTCTTCTGGCCTGACAATGACCGTACAGGGGGTTCCTATAACCAAGGGTGTGTAGGGTTTGGAGGCCTAGTTTCTAGGAATTGACTGGTTTTCCTCTTCAAATCTTACTCTAATGACCCCATGGTATCTCTAACCTCCTGTCACATCAATACCTATCCCTAACCCACCTAGAACCATACTAAAACTGTATTGTACGGCCTTTCCCTGCAAGTAACCTTAATGCTTCTCCTCTAGCTCTCTAACCGGGCTCCACCTGCTCACCTAGAGATCGACAACTATAAGAAGCTTCTCCACTCACTGTCATGCTTCCTAACTCTACTAACTATGTAAACTACTAAATCCCCCACCATTACACCCTTCCTTAGGTGTTTCCCAAGGTTAGAGCTCATGGGGGAGTCATGAGAACACCTATTGGTCAGGACAGGACCAGCAGGAGCTCTACCACAAAAATGACTCAACTAACACTAAATCTAACTTAAACTAGCTTGATTAACAAATGGAAATGACTTACAACTATGCTATCAACACAATTCTAACACTAATTCAATACATTTGAAGTATCTACAGTCACATACACTCAACAAAAATTGGCATCAACTAGAAAACACAAAATTTGCAAACTTGCTTGTTTTCTCATTCATGAAAGCTTCATTACAAAAAATGACTAACTCCTTTCACCAAAAACTACTCTCTACTCAAAGGTTCGAGTCCTTTTTCATAAGGGATTCCCACTCCATGATTCTAGGCTTTTTGGTTGAATTCCTCCTCCACTTCCTATTTCCAAGGGAATCCAAGGGCAACCGGTTTGCATGCAACAAACAATGCAAACTGCCTTCTAATCTTTGGCATCTTTTTCCATGCCTTGAGCCTACTTCTTAGGACCATCCTTCCCTCAAGAATTCAAGGAACCAACTCCATAAATGGCCTTAAGGCATCATTACAACCTCAATGAGTATTTGAACAACATAAAGACTCCTAAGCTATAAATGCTAAGCAACATTAAACTACTAACAATGGCAAATAGTGTGACCTTAGTCCTAAGGACTAAGGTCACCTAGCCCAAACAAAATCAAGACCATCTAAGGTCTAAAGAAAATAACTCAAACATTCTAACTTGGCTAAGGTTAGATACAAGCCAAAATTCCAAAACAAAGAAGGTTAGCCTAGGTGCTACTGCACCATCGTCCCCAAAACAAAAATTTCAATCCACCCTTGGATTAATGAGGCTCTGATCAATCCCCATCTTCTTGAACTCAGCTTCTCTTATCCATACTGCATCAACATCAGCTTGGCCATGTTTCTTGATCAAGTGTTCTTTGTATTCCTTGGTTCTAGTCTTCTTGTAGACCCTAGTGTCTAGTATACTGTCAGGTTCTGAGACTGTAGCAGTAGGTAGGTGTAGATCTTCTACATCCCTGATCACCTCATGAAGGTTCTGATCCATGTCTGGCTGTGGTCCTTTATAATGGACTAAGTCTGCAACATTAAAAATAGGGGACAGTCCACTGTCATTTGGTAGCTCCACTTTGAATGCATTCTCACCATACTTTGCTAAGATAGGGCAGGGACCTATCCTCCTCATCTGCAACTTGTGAGGGACTCCCTTTTGAGGTCTTGACTTGTTTAGATGCACCATTACCATGTCACCCACATTGAACTTGACTGTCCTCTTATGCTCATCCACCTTAGCTTTATGTTTCATGGTGTTCTCTGTTAAAGTCTTTCTCACTGTTTCATGTATTTATGTCATAGCATAAGCAAAGTCATCAGTATATCCACTTCCTTTCACTCCATCCTTCAAGTTTCTCAACTCATATACTCCTCTACGATGAAGGCCATAGACAATTTCAAAGGGACTCTTCCCTGTGGATTTGTTTATAGTGTCATTATAGGCATATTCAGCTTGCCCAATCAGCTAATCCCATTGTTGCCCATACTCCTTTGTCAAACATCTCAATAGATTTCCAAGGCTCCTATTAACAACCTCGTTCTGACCATCAGTTTGTGGATGGTAGGCTGATCCAAAGGACAAATTTGTGCCTAACCTTTGCCAAAGTGTTTTCCAAAAGTGGCTCATAAACTTAGTGTCTCGGTCTGATACAATGTTGATAGGTAACCCATGAATTCCCACTATCTCCTTGAAGAAAAGAGATGCTATTTGGCTGGCATCATTAGCTGTCTTGCATGTCACAAAGTGAGCCATCTTGCTAAATTTGTCAACAACAACATAAACACTATCCATACCTTGTCTTGTCTTGGGTAATCCAACTACAAAATCCATACTCAAGCATTCCCATGGCCTAGTAGGAATAGGTAGTGGTTGGTAAAGTCCTGCATTAGAAGAAGTGCCTTTCGCTTTTTGACACACTTCACAACTTTCCACATATCTCCTAGCATCAAGATTCATCTTAGGCCAAAAATAGAACCTTTGAACAAGTTCTTGAGTTTTAGTGATCCCAAAGTGACCACTCAAAGCACCATTATGCTTTTCTTATATCAAATTCTCTCTAATAGAACCTCTAGGAACACATAATTGATTTCCTTTAAACAATAGACCACTTTGCAAAGTATACTCAACATATTGACTATGAAAATGGTTCTTATATTCCACACATACCTTATAAATGTCTACAAAATCTTCATCATCTACATATAGATCCTTGAAGTGATCTATTCCCATGCTCTTCAACTGTATTTCCTAAATTGTGAGAGCTCTTCTTGACAATGCATCTGCTAGTTTGTTGGGGACACCTTTCTTGTGCTTGATATTGAAGGTGTAAGCTTGTAAATACTCAACCCACTTCATGTGTTTGTGGCTCAACTTGTCTTGTCAATTCATAAAACTAAGTGCTTGATTGTCTGAATACACAATCAATTCTTTGGGAAGCAAGTAGTGCCTCCACTTCCTTAGAGCTTGGACCAATGCATACATTTCAAGGTCATAAGAAGAGTACTTCTTCTTGGCTTCACTTAACTTCTCATAATGGAAAGCCACTGGTCTGCCCTCTTGACTTAGAACAGCTCCAATTGCCGCATTGCTTGCATCACACTCAATGGTGAAAAGTTTCTCAAAACTTGGCAACACTAAAACAGGTTGGGTAGATATCCTTTCCTTCAGCAACTCAAAACTCTTGTTAGCATGCTCATTCCATATAAATTTGGTCTTCATGCCTCCCTTAATAGTATCTAACATAGGAGCACAAATTGCATGAAAATGCCTTATGAATTTCCTATAGTATTGTGCAAGACCATGAAAACTCCTTACCTCAGTTGTTGTCCTTGGAGTAGGCCAATTCATTATAGCCTCCACTTTGCTTTCATCCATTTGCAGATTTCCTTGAGATAGCACAAACCCAAGGTATACCAACTCTGTCTTGATGAACTCACACTTCTCCAAGTTGATCATCAGCTCCTCTTCCTGTAGCTTCTTGAAAACCAGCTCTAGGTGCTTGAGATGCTCTTCTCTTGTTTGGCTATAGATCAGTATATCATCAAGATACACCACTACAAATTTTCCAATATAGTCTTTGAGTACTTCATTCATGAGCCTCATGAATGTGGAGGGGGCATTAGACAATCCAAATGGCATGACAAGCCTCTCATATAGACCCTCATTAGTTTTGAAGGCTGTTTTCCACTCATCTCCCTCATGTATTCTTATTTGGTGATAGCCACTCTTCAAGTCTATATTGCTATAGTACTTAGCTCCACCTAGACAATCCATTAGGTCTTCAATCCTAGGGATAGGGAACCTATACCTTATGGTAATCCTACTAATGGCTCTTGAATCAGTACAAAGCCTCCAATCTCCTCCTTTCTTAGGTGCTAGGACAGTGGGTACGGCACATGGACTAATACTCTTTTTGATGAGACCTTGGTCTAGAAGTTCTTGTATTTTCCTAGCAATTTCCTCATTTTGTTGAGGGGTCATTTTGTAAGTTGCCTTATTGGGAAGGGTGGCTCCTGGGATAAGGTCTATCCTATGACTTATGGCTCTTTTAGGGGGTAAAGTTGTTGGTTGTCCATCACTTACTACACCTTTGTAAGTCTGCAACATGTCTTGAATCTCCTTTGGTAACTCTGTCTTCTTGGTCACCTTACCTTCATCTCCTTCTCTTGGTCTTAGCATCAATGCATAACCAACTCCTTCACCTTCTTCCAAAGCTTCTAAGAACTCCTTTTCATTCACCACAAGAATATTTGAGCCTGCTGTCCTCACCTCAACATCTTCCAACAGTGGCTGAATTTTGAAAGTCACATTGTCCTTCTTGAAAGAATATGAATTCTTTCCTCCATCATGTATGGCTTGATGATCAAATTTCCATGGTCTACCTAGGAGCAAGTGACATGCATCCATAGGTAGCACATCACACAATACTTTGTCTTTATACCTCCCAATAGAGAACTCCACCCATGCTTGCACATTCGCTAACACATGTTGGCCTTTATTGAGCCAAGTGACCTTGTAAGGATTGGTGTGGGGTATCCTTGTCAACTTCAGCTTGCTAACTGCTTCCTCTGACACAATATTGTTAGTAGAACCTGAGTCTATGATGACTCTACATACCTTCCCCATAATTTTGCACTTTATCCTAAACAAAGACCTTCTTTGGCTTGGCTCCTCCTCCACCAGTTCTTTGATCAAAGTTCTCTTCATCATGAGATTCTCACCTTCCTCAGAATACAATGGAACCTCATAATGTTTATCAGTTTCATTTGATTCTTCATGAACTAGGGTAGTTCTCTTGTCACCATCATGTGAAGAATCACCTTTCTCTGGACATCTATAGGCCGGGTGTCCCATTTGATTGCAATGGTAACATTTCATGTTGGCAAAGTAGTTGCCTCTTCCTCCTTGTCCACCATTTCTTCCTCTAGAGTTAGAGTTAGAACTCCTTCCTCTACCACCTCTACTTGAGCTTCCTTCTTGATGCTCACTATATTTTGTGTCTCCTTGAGTCCTTGTTTCAGAGCTTCTTCCACCATAGCCACCTCTTTGTCCTCTACCATCTTTTCCTTTACCTCTACTTTTGGAGGTTTGCTCTTGCTTCCTTTTTCTTTTCTCTTCTATCTTCAGGGCCATTTGATAGCATTGGCGAATGGTTTTGAAGTTGACCAAACTCATGTCTTCTTGAATAGACCACTTGAGACCATTCAAGTATCTTGCAAGCTTAATACTCTCATCTTCTACTACCCTTGATCTCAAACATAGTTTTTGAAACTCTTCGGTGTAGGCTTGGACATCTAAATCTTTTTGTCTTAGATTGTGTCTCCTTCTATGCATTTGCACTTCATAATCATTAGGAAGGTAGGTTTGCTTTATTTTGTTCACCATACCTTTCCAAGTGACTATAGGACCTTTTCCATCCTTTTCTCTTTCACTTTGCACAAACTTCGACCAAGTAAGAGCTAAACCTCTTAGTCTAGACTTGGCCACCATAACCTTTTGTGCCTCTGAGATACCATCACATTCAAAATGGTTCTCAATGCTATCTATCCAATCCACAACTACATCTAGATCCATTTGTCGACTAAACAGTGGCACACCTTCCAATGCTTTGAGTGCTTTCAAGAAAGGCTCTTCAGGAATCACAGGGTCAAGTGTTGGAGCTTCCTCCTCCAACTCTATTTCCTTTTCCCTTGCTTCTTGTTCTTCTTTCCGATCTACCTTGTCTTTTACTCTATCTGTTGTTTCTTGGACTTCATCCAAGAGTTGCTCCATTCGAGCCAACCTTTCTCTTAGAGACTTGTTGTCTTCTTCTTGTTCCTCTACCTTTTTGGCTAACTCTACATTAGTCACCATTGTAGCACCTTCCACAAATGTATTCTCTCCCACAGATTCAGTAGGTTGAAACATTCACCACAAACCTGATCAATTCAAGCTCTGATACCAATATGATGTATTTGCTCCTCGGTTTGCTTGCACCTTGCTGAGAGACCTAGCTAGTCTCTTCTAGGAACCTAGTCTCCTCTAGGTCCTGATTGGAAACTAAGTCCAATCTTAGCTCTGTTCTAAGAGCTCTCCCTTTGTGCTTCACCTTGGAGGTCAGACAACATTTCACAAGTTCAATTTCTTGCTCACTTTCCTTCCTCACTTAGAGAACTCTAAGTGTCTTTTTCTTGAATATCTTCATTCTCCATTGCTCCTCATTGTATGGGTGTTCATGCTTGTTAGGACCTTCATAACATTGCAAAATGGAACCATCTCCATAGGTTCTTGTGCCTTGTTCTGGTCGGATTCAAGTTTCCACCATTAGAAGACCTCAAATTAGGCCTATTTGTAATAGTCTTTACCAGTTCCAAATTGCTATTGTTTGAAAAATAATTCCAAAGACTCTATAAATCTAGACATATTTGAGTACCCTTTTAAGAGTTTTAAATCACCCAATTATTCTTTTGGCCTGACAGTGACCGTACAGGGGGTTCTTATAAACAAGGGTGTGTAGGGTTTGGAGGCCTAGTTTCTAGTAATTGACTAGTTTTCCTCTTCAAATCTTACTCTAATGACTCCATGGTATCTCTAACCTCCTGTCACATCAATACCTGTCCCTAACCCACTTGGAACCATACTGAAACCATACTATATGGCCTTTCCCTACAAGTAACCTTAATGCTTCTCCTCTAGCTCTCTAACCGGGCTCCACCTGCTCGCCTAGAGATCGACAGCTATAAGAAGCTTCTCCACTCACTGTCATGCTTCCTAACTCTACTAACTATGTACACTACTAACTCCCCTACCATTACACCCTTCCTTAGGTGTTTCCCAAGGTTAGAGCTCATGGGGGAGTCATGAGAACACCGACTAGTCAGGACAGGACCAGCAGGAGCTCTACGACAAAAATGACTCAACTAACACTAAATCTAACTTAAAATAGCTTGATTAACAAATGGAAATGACTTACAACTATGCTATCAACACAATGCTAACACTAATTCAATACATTTGAAGTATCTATAGTCACATACACTCAACAACAATCAGCATCAACCAGAAAACATAGAATTTGCAGACTTGCTTTTTTCTCATTCATGAAAGCTTCATTACAAAAAATGACTAACTCCTTTCACCAAAAACTACTCTCTACTCAAAGGTTTGATTCCTTTTTCATAAGGGATTCCCACTCCATGATTCTAGGCTTGTTGGTCGAATTCCTCCTCCACTTCCTATTCCCAAGGGAATCCAAGGTCAACCGATTTGCATGCAACAAACAATGCAAGCTGCCTTCTAATCTTTGGCATCTTTTTCCATGCCTTGAGCCTACTTCTTAGGACCATCCTTCCCTCAAGAATTTGAGGAACCAACTCCATAAATGGCCTTAAGGCATCATTACAACCTCAATGAGTATTTGAACAACATAAAGATTCCTAAGCTATAAATGCTAAGCAACATTAAACTACTAACAATGGCAAATAGTGTGACCTTAGTCTTAAGGACTAAATTCACCTAGCCCAAACAAAATCAAGACCATCTAAGGTCTAAAGCAAATAACTCAAACATTCTAACTTGGCTAAGGTTAGATACAAGCCAAAATTCCAAAACAAAGAAGGTTATCCTAGGTGCTCCTGCACCAATATCATCATGTCAAAGGCATAGTACATTCAAGCATGTTGTTGAGCTAAGATTGTTGATGTAGCATTGAAGATCATTTTCAAGCATTGATTCATATCTAATTTGAAATCAAGATCTACATTCTTCATGGCCAATTCATGCTAGTTTGTATATTTATATTCCAAGAAAACTTTGAAGGTATGAAGATTTCATTGTTTCATGTTCATATTTCAATTTAATTATTTCATCATTCAGTTTAATTACCTAAAGGTGTTTGACTTAGGCAAACCCCTATTCACTAACAATCAACAAGTTTTTGTACCCTTGAATGTGTGTTTGCCGATTTATATGTTGAAGATCAAGTGAAGAACAACTTTGAAGCAAAATTCTCAAAGTTATAAAGTTGCAAAAGTTGTCACCTACATTGCAAGAACACGAAAACGGACCTACAAAATTAGTTTTAGGCTTTCAAGAGCTAATCACCAAGGATCTGAGAGTGTAGACATTAAGGAACAAAACTCAGATCTCAATTTCAGAAACCCTAACAAGGACCCATTCTCCAGTAAAGGCAAATGAGTCCTTTGTGAGCTAAAAACAACCTCCTTGCAACAAGGTACACATCATTCTAACCTCCTTGCATGTTTATAGTGAGAAGTAGTGGTCAATCATTTTGATCAATTCATCTTGATAACCACACTTTTTCTATTAAACATTTTGGTGAACTCGACCTATCGAACATTATAATTTTATGCTCTTGGAGTTTTTATTCTCATCCTAGGTTAGGTCTTGCATTCATTTTCATTCAAATAGATCTCATTTAGAGTTTTTTACTTTGCCTTGAAACTTGTATCTCATTTAGATTTACATTGTTTTGCATTCCTTAAATCTGAAAAATACAAAAAAAAATCAATCATTTAGCATACCATTTAGATTTCATAAATTTTCATTTGAAAATCAAAACAACAATTTATTTAAAATTAGGTCTTTTCATCCATCATTTGATTACATTTCCACATTGCATTTGGAGAAAAATTGAAATTGAAAGTTAATGTCTCAGACCTAGAGTTGAAGGACATTATAGAAAACTTAAAAATCATTCAAAAATAGTTAAAAATCCCTATTTTCAAGGACCCATTCACCTTTACTGGAGAATGAATCCATGATCAAGCTTGACCTAAACTTTATGGCATCTAAAAAGCACTAAAAAACACTTAGAAATCAATCAAAAAATTTCAAAAATCCTTATCCAGGACCCATTCGCCCTTACTGGCGAATGAGTCCTTAATAGGCCCTAATCTACATTTTCTAGAATTTGAAATCTCTATTTTAGGCTTCTATTTGTTGTTGTTACTTTCTTGTTTCAGTTTTCTGAGTTGTTGTTTCATCAAAATTAGTGAATCTAGCTTAATTTTCTTCATTTAGTGTATAGTCAAATTCAAAATTACATTTACAACATTTCATTTCACTTTATTGCATTATGTAATCAATAAATTGCATTGTTTAGAATTTCAAAATTGTATTTCATTCCAGGTCACTGCATTGCCTCACTCCATTTTGGGTTTGAACACTAGGTTTGTAAAAATGGTACGAGATTTACAACTTTGTGTCCTATTAGAAATACTATTGTAAGATGTAGTTTGAGTCTCATATCATACTGCGATAAATCACTCTCCATGGATCTTGGGTTTTCTATCTCTCTTTATGATAGTGTTGATAATCAACCCTCTATGGTTCATAGTTTTCATACTTCATTTCCCATGACTTCACCTCCTACAATCAATGTACTTAATGTTAACAACACCATCCCTACAATCAATGTACTTAATGTTAACAACACCATCCCTACAATCAGTGTACTTAATGTTAACAACACCATGCCTACAATCACCACTTGTACTCAAGCTTTAGGGTCTACTCAAAGCCAAGGTGGAATTCCAATTCCATCTTCTACAATACCAATGTTCATTCCTACATACACTAGTACTCAACCTATTGTAGTGTCGAAAAATGGGTCCTTTGATATTTTCACACTCGTTTGGCTCCTCCTTGTGGATTTTGGCTTAATGTTGCCTTGATTTAGTGTTGTACTATGGATAACACATTCACATTAGGTCTTGGGCCCTTGTGAACTAATGGATTTTAATGGTGCCTTGCTCACACTTTTCTATGGTTTTATCACATAATTAAACATAATAAACCTAATTTTAATCAAAATTAACATTAATGGGTATGCGCAGGATCATCATGGAAAAAATAGGCCCTTAAGTGGCAATAAAATTCAAAAAATCAGAGTTAGGCAACTTGACATAAAAAACTGAATAAGTTATCTATATTAATTCAAAAATATGTAAGAATAGAATTTTTAGCCAATTGAATGTAGATTCTAAACTACTAGGTTTATTTTTTATTTTTTTAAATCTATTTGGTGAAAATTTGAAATTTCAATCCAATAGTACTTAAATTTCAGGGAAAAAATAAGAAGTAGGTGTCTGTCTGACCACCCTAACCACAATAAAATGATAATATTTTTTTATAAGATTTTAGATATAAGTAGGGGACTCATGTTCTGATGTGATGCATATTTTTTTATAATTTTTTTCCAAGTAAATAATTAATTATGATTTTTTTATTATAAATTTTTAAAAATATAAAAACTCATATGTCTAACCACCTTAACTTGGTCAAAACTTCATGAAATTCATTTTTTTTTTAATCCTATAGTATGTGAAGCATAGAATGTGATGCATGTTTCAAATTCAAAAAATGTGATACCGTTTGAAAGTTATAGATGTTTTTCAATTAGCCTATCAATCAACACTTTAGTCATAATTCAAATAGAAAATGAATAATAATTTAAATTCAAAGTAAATCATAATTTATATTGGTGGAAAGTTGAGAATCTCCTTTAAAAACCATTTTTGTTTCATCAATTTTGGGTAAAAAAAATGTCATCAGCCACATGGGTCATCATATACCTTAGATATCGCCACTTTTTGGCCCATCATGATCCTGCACATACCCTAATATTTCCTTAGTCAGAGTGTTGTAAAGTGTTCTAACACACTTTCACACTTTTCTAGGCTTTTCATTAATAATTGGGCTTTCTTACGCTTTAATTGGCCCTATTTTGCATCCACAAGCCTCATTTGTTGCATCTTTTTAAGGATAATCTTGACACCAATCATAATTCAGGTGTTTCTGGCTTATGTGGCTTGGATTTAGTGATCTAGGACTCATTCACCACCTTGGGCGAATGAGTCCCACCTAGATTTTTGGTTCCCAAACTTGCTTTTACACCTTTCTAAGCACTTTTGATTTTTGGTCCCATACATTATGCCAGATGGGACTCATTCACCATCTTGGGTGAATGAGTCTCGTGTGGCCCAAAATTGAAATTAATTCAAATTCTTGGCAAGATTTTTTTCTCCTAGATATGACGTCGTCTTGTAGTGTTGTAATTTTGGGAATTCTTGCATAATTGAGAATAAATACAAGGTTCTTTCATCATTTTCTATGAACAAGCAATCTAGGAAATCCTAACACACCTAATATTCAAGAGTTCACAAGAGTATTCAATAATTCACAAGGGTATTCAAGTGTCTTCAAGGGTAGATTCTTCATCAATTGTTGCAGAAATTCAAGGTCCATTAAGAATATCAAGCATCAAGCATGTTGTTGAGCTAGTGTTGTGATGTAGCATTGAAGATCCAAGACCAAGAATTGTTATATTCCTATTGTCAGAGATCAAGATCTACATCCTTCATGGTCATTTCATGTTCAGTTGCAGATTTATATACATCATCTACAAGACATCATCATCCAAGGTATCATTGTTCATATTTCATGTTTTATGTCCTTGTTTCATTGTTTCATCATTTGGTTTAATTACCTAAATGGGGTTTGACCAAGGCAAACCCCCATTCCCTAATAATCAACACTTTTTCTCTCTTTCTTTGTGTGATTGCAAATCTAGGTGCCTCAAAGACTTGGAGATCATTGAAGATTAGGTTACAAGCTTGTTGGAGTTGTCTCCCCATTTGTAAGGTCAACATCTTCACAAAAAGTCACTTACAGTCCCAAAAATTAAGGTTTCAGATTCAGACACCTAGAGGAATAGAAAGAGCAAACTGAGAGGAGAAAATTTGAACCTTGCATTTCTAGAAAAGTAAAAGTGGACTCATTTACCACAATTGGTGAATGAGCCCCGCTGTAGGAATTTTTTAGAGATCTTTACAGAATTGGATACCCATTTGGCTGAAACTTCATCCTGTGCAGAGACCCAGATCTGGGACCGATTTTCCTAGAATGGTGAATAAGTCTCACTAGGCCTAAAAAACTACATTTCCAAGATTTTAGAGCTCCATTCCATCTTCTAGGTGCACACTTTCAGTTTCTCAATTTTTTGTTTCATTCCATTGGATTTTCTAGGTCATTCTATTGTGCATTGCATTGAGCTAGGTTTTTCATTTCATCTTGCATGTCATTGTCTTTTCCATAGCTTGGTGGTGAAACCCTAATTACATATCACTTAACCCCTAGAACAATCCCTTTGCAATATTTCAATCTCCTTTTCATTGAAATCTCAAGGGTTTGTCCTTGAGTGAAGAGCAAGGAAATGGTCTCTCCTCTTAGGTCCAAAACCCTAGAAGCGAAAGAGAGGTACACCATTTTCTTCTTTCATTTTGGAGTATAGAAAATTTGTTTCCCTAGGTTATAAACCCTAGTGGAGACCTATTTTCTATCTTCCATTTTGGTGAACATGCATTTAGAACACCTTCTTTACTGATTTGGAGTCCATCATCATCCTAGATCTAGCTTGCATTGACTTTGCATTAGGGTTGCATTAGTTAATTGGTATTCTAGGGTTTCTAAATTTTGCATTAGTGAAAGTGCATATATGTTGCATTTTTGCATCTCAAATAATTGAAAATCATCTTAAAACTGCATTTACACTTAGTTTACAAATCATACAATATAAAAAGCTTAAAAATCAATTAATTTTTTTTGAAAATTTTGAAAACAAATCCCTATTGGGACTCATTCGCCACCCTAGGAGAATAAGTCCCAGTGCACCCCTGAAATTTCCTTTTATATAGCACTAAAATCCTCATTTTTAAGCTTTTGTTTGCTTCCATTAACTATATGTTTTAGTTGGTTGAGTTTTTGTTACATTCATTTCACCAAATCTAGCTTAAATTGGTCCATTTCATGCATTACTCAATTCAAAATTTATGTTTACAATGTTTCACTTTCAGATTTTTAAATAGTGTACTCAACAAATTACCTTGTTTTAAATCTGAAAATTGTGTTTCACTTTAGGTCATACAATTGCACTTTATTTACTTTTCCATAATAGCATGTTTTATTTCAATAGATGTGGTTTTGATATAGTTAAAAATGGATTACATAAGTGCATCCCCTCTTATGAGTTCAATCTAGATTATAACAATGAGGTCATTAAGAAACATGTTAGTTATCCTTCTACTATCTTTCATAGTTATGAGAACATCCTAGAGCAAGCGGATCAAACCATTAACACAATCCTTAATATTACACTGCCCATTGGTGAGGATGATAGTGTAGACAATCATAACAACTATACTTGTTCTTCTCCCAATACCTCTCCTATTAGTGATGAAGGTATCTTGGTGAAAGAAGATACAAGAATTGAGAGTCTTGATTGTCCTCATCCCTCTTTGGAATATATTAGAAAAAAAGAAGATGAGATCATAGAAACATTTCTAAACATCACCTTACCTAGTCTCCATTCATCCCTTGCTTCTGAGAATTTTCTAGCCAAGGAGGATTATATCATAAATATCCATGACAATCAAAATTTTCCTTCTTCTACTATCCCTCCTTAATGAAAAGAGGATAGGTTGGTGTTAGAAGATTCTCTTATTAAGAGTCATGGGAATCTTGTTCCTCCCTTCCCTAATGCTCCTACCATTTGGGACGATCTATTTGACAAGCATGAAAATTATATTTGTCGTTCTCTTGATGCCTCCCCTATTTGTTATGAAGCTACTTTAAAAAATCTAACCATAGATTGCGATGAACATATTACAAGCTCTCATACTAGGGTATATAGCATGTCACAAGAGAATGAGAATTTAGATAAAATAGATAATCAAATAGAACCTTCTCCTAATATCCCCACTATTGATAAACAAGACAATCCAACCATTGATAACTCCCTTGCTTGAGATGAAGTCATTTTTGAAGAACCAATCCTTGAATGTCATGAACATTTGGTTTGTAGTTCTAAAAACTCTCCTCTTAGGGAGACTATCATGGTGTAAGAAAATGACAACAATAGTAATGTTTCTTACATGGGTGATGGTAAAATGGTGATTCTAGATTGTCCTTTCATATAAATCAACCCATCAAACAAGCCTTCACTTAACATCAACACTCTAACAAAAAATTCTTCTAAGCTGACCTTAACAATAGTGCATCCTAAATTGATAGACACTAGTGGTCTTGATTGTTATCATTTGCAAGAAACAAAAAAATATTTTCTTAATATCAATGTCATCTCACAAAATGCTAATGATTTGAATTCGTTAGATTTTGCATCCTCCTTTCAAGGAGAGAAAAAAATCTCATAATCTAAAGAGTCTTGTGTAGGTATGATAACTAATACAAATCAAGAGATGTCTTTGTCACAAAATGAAGGAACATCTTCTACTATTGATCAAGAGAGTATCTTGGCAAGACTAATCCAAGATCATTTGATATCCCTTCCTCCAAGAAAATAAAAGAAATTCTACTACAAGAATTCATTTTGTGCATATCATAGAGTTCATGGTCATGCAACTAATGAATGTAAGGCTTTGAATAATCGAATCCAACATCTCAAGGAGTGTGATTCTCTTCCTTTTGTTGAAGCACCTAATTCCTCTAACCGATACTTAATTTCATCTTATTCAGTTCATTGTTGTCCTAAGGCTTTGAATAATCGAATTCAACATCTCAAGGAGTGTGATTCTCTTCCTTTTGTTGAAGCACCTAATTCCTCTAACCGATACTTAATTTCATCTTATTCAGTTCATTGTTGTCCTACACTAAGTGGGGGAAAGGGTTTAGATAGCCTTGTCCTCGTATGTCACTTGTCATTGTCTCTTTTGGCTAGTTGACCACCTTTCATGTACATATAAGAGAAAGCTTGGGATGTGGACCGCATGCCTTAAGTTGACTTGCATGTGACATACTCATTCCTAATGTAGTTTGATTCAGAAACATGTGACTTAGCATAGGGCTTTTCAAGTAAGCTCTCATGTCTTCTTCTACTTTAATGAAATTGCTCAAATTAATGGTGTTAGAAACTGCTTTAAAGTGGGGGCATACATCAACACTCATGTTTCACTATGCAATTTTTATTTTTTCTTGTGATGCATCCTTTACTTGGTGATGTCATTAGGCTTCATTTCCTCTAAGAGCATGAAATTTATTTGACTTATTCTCTCTTGGAAACATTAAATATGATGTTCCCTAAGAAGAGATCTCACATGAACTAAGAAAAATACCTTGAAACATTCCTTACACTATTTTGCATTTACAATTTTGATTATATGGCCACCTTGCATAACATATCTTGCATGCCCATGGAGTCATCATGTATGTTCATGAGCTCCTAGCATACGAAGTCTCGCTTGTCTCATGAAGCTCAAACTTCATTTTTGTGTGGTGCCTTATTAAATTTATAATGTAGGAGCATCCAGTGGTGTAAGGGCAATCCTGCATCACCCAAAAAAAAAAAATTCCTTTATTTTAGCTTTTTGTAGATGTTATTGCATTTCTCGATACCCTTTTCGTCAAATAAGAATTTCCAACTTTCAAAACAGTTTTTCTACCTTTTTTGGTCAAACTACTATTTTCAACAAGTATGAATTTGAAGGCGTGAGGAGGAAAAATTTCATGGGAAGCTTCAAGACAAAATAGTACACACTTTGGCGAAAGAATCAGGCCAAAATCATTCCCGGTTTGAAAGTTATTCAAGTTTTAGTTTCCCAAAATTGCCTTGAAAACTCTTTCGAGTCCAGTTTGAGGCACTAAATGGTCTCGTATGGGCCTAGAAATCATTAGAACCAAAGGAACTAGTTCTTAGTGCATTCTACACTCCGAGACCTTTCCAACCATTCAAACAGTTTGTCAAACGAAGTTCCGGATCAAAAGTTATGGCTTCCGAAAGTTGGTCAATTTTTGGAAAATTGCCAATTTTTGAATTAGGACTCAATTTCTGAATTTCAAATTTCAAATTTTGGTGCCCAACCGCCTACATTAAAATCTCAAATTGTATTTTTTGGCTCCAGGCCAGGAAAAGGCTATTTATAACTCATTTTGGAAATTATGGGATATTGGGGGAAAAAAGAGAAAAATGTATTAGGGAAAAGGGGATTTTCTTTTTAGAAGCTGAAAAGTTGCATGTATTGCAACCCGTGAGGATTTAGTCCTCTGGAATGCAATTTCTCTGTAACAAGGGCATATTGCAAATTAATAAATAGTAATTATGTTTTTGTCTCTATTGTTTGTTTTTCTGAGTCTTGGGTCGTGACCCTCATCAAGTTATCAGGAGGTATAACTTTAGTATGGTTGAGCGGGAAGCCCAATCTGAGGTATGACTTTCCCCATAGTGAATTGTGTGTGAGTGTGAGTGCATACCAACCATGTGTGTATGTGTCCCACCTCTTTGAATTACTCACCCTATGAACAACCTAAAGTTTTGTGGCCCTAGAGTGAGCATATTGTGGATTACTCACCCCATAGACGACTTAAAGTTATGTGGCCCCAAAGTGAGCGCATCTTGTTCTTTCTTTTCTTCTTTATATCTTTAACATTACATGATCACATATCTTGATGCTACAAACCATACACCTTGTGTTTTTCCATTTTGTGCTTATGTCGATTTGACTTGGGATTTTAGATCTTGGGGGCTTGACTACTTCCTCGATCTTTGTTATCCTAGACTGTCCACATGGGTATGATTGGACCCCCATTGAATGTCTATTTTAGTGTGAATTTGAAGCAATTTCATCCTCTCACTAAAGTGGGGGCTAAATGTAGTGTTGAAAAATGGGCCTTTAACATTTTCACACTCGTTTGGGTCCTCCTTGTGGATTTTGGCTTAATGTTTCCTTGATTTAGTGTTGTAATATGGATAACACATTCACATTAGGTCTTGGGCCCTTGTGAACTAATGGATTTTAATGGTGCCTTGCTAAAGTGTTGTGAAGTGTTGTAACACACTTTCATACTTTTCTAGGGTTTTATCACATAATTAAACATAATAAACCTAATTTTAATCAAAACTAATATTATTATTGCCTTATTCAGAGTGTTGTAAAGTATTGTAACACATTTTCACAATTTTTTAGGCCTATCATTAACAATTGGGATTTTTGATGCTTTAATTGGCCCTATTTTGCATCCACAAGCCTAATTTATTGCATTTTTTTTAGGATAATCCTGACACCAATCATAATTTAGGTGTTTTTGGCTTGTGTGGCCTAGATTTAGCGATTTGGGACTCATTCACCACTTTGGGTGAATGAGTCCCGTGTGGACCAAAATTGAAATTAATTCAAATTCTTGGTGGGATTTTCTCCTCCTAGATCTGATGTCGGCTTGTAGTGTTGTAATTTCGGTCCAATTCTTGCATAATTGAGTATAAATACAAGGTTCTTTAACTCATTTTCTCCTAACAATAAATCTAAGCAATCCTAACACACCTAGCATTCAAGAGTTCACAAGATCATTCAAGAGCTCACAAGGGCATTCAAGTGTCTACAAGGGTAGATTCTTCATCAATTGTTGCATCAATTCAAGATCCATCAAGCATGTTTTTGAGCTAGTGTTGTGATGTATTATTGAAGACCCAAGACCAGACATTGTTATATTCCTATTGTCATAGATCAAGATCTACATTCTTCATGGCCATTTCATGTTGAGTTGCAGATTTATAGACATCATCTACAAGACATCATTATTCAAGGTATCATTATTCATATTTCATGTTTCATTGTTTCATCATTTGGTTTAATTACCTAAACAATGTTTGACCAAGGCAAACCCCCATTCCCTAACAATCAACACTTTTTATCTCTTTCTTTGTGTAATTGTAGATCTAGGTGCCTCAAATACTTGAAGATCATTGAAGATCAGGTTACAAGCTTGTTGGAGTTGTCTCCCCATTTGCAGGGTCAACATCTTCACAAAAAGTCACAGCCCCGAAAATTAAGGTTTCGAATCCGGACACCTGGAGGAACAAAAAGACCAGACTAAAGGGAGCATATTTGAACCTTGCATTTCCAAAAAAGTAGAAGTGGACTCATTTGCCACAATTGGCGAATGGTTCCCACTATAGGAATTTTGTAGATATCTTTGTATATTTGGATACCCATTTGGCTAAAACTTGATCTTGTGCAAAGACCTAAATCTTGGACTGATTCACCTAGAATGGTGAATGAGTCCCACCAGGCCTAAAAAGTAGCATTTCTATGATTTAGAGATCCATTACATCTTCCAGGTGCACACTTTTAGTTTCTTAGTTTTTTGTTTCATTCCATTGGCTTTTCTAGGTCATTTTATTGTGCATTCAATTGAGCTAGGTTTTGCATTTCATCTTACATTTCATTGTCTTTTCCAAGCTCTACCTTGGTGGAAAACCCCTCATTACATATCATTCAACCCCTAGAACAATTCCTTTGCAAGATTTTAGTCTCCTTTGCATTGAAATCTTAAGAGTTTGTTCTTGAGTGAAGAGCAAGGAAATGGCCTCTCTCCTCTTAGGTCCAAAACCCTAGAAGCAAAAGAGAGGTACACCATTTTCTTCTTTTCACCTACAACAACCCTTCAACCTACAATAGATTTTCAACCTATCACAACCTTTCAACTAACCACAACAATCATACCTACTAGCACTGTGTACACTTCCTTAGGCATTCCTGCAGGAATCCCTTCTACCTTTGTGCATTCGAATACAATATACCCTCATCCATCAACCTTTACCAACTTACAATTCACTAGCCCTCTACATACATACACTACTCCACCTTATTCCCTTCAATCTTACAATCACAATGATCCTTTCCTTAAATCACTATTACAAACCATGACATCCCTTCAACAACAAGTTGTAACTTTACAACAAAACAATAGTCAACCTTCACAATACATTAAAACCAATACACTATCACTGGACATATTAAGAGAAAAAATGCCACAAGGTATAGAAGTTCCTCAATTTGAGAAATATGGTGGGAAATGAGATCATGTTAGCCATGTTTATGCTTTTACAACCTTGTTTAGTGATTTCATATTTGAAGATAAACTCTTGGCTAAGTTATTCCATAGATCCTTGAAGGAAATTGCTTTAGAGTAGTTCTTGTCTTTACTGAATAATTCAATTAGTCCATTTAATAAAAATTTTGATGCCTTTTACAACCACTTCCATATTCACATGGGTCCCTAGATGACCCTTGTTGATTTAATGGCGTGCAAAAAAAAGGATGATGAGAAAGTGATTGATTTCATAGCAAGATACCAAACACTTTATTCACAACTAAACATTAAGATTCTTGACACTGACCTTCAATGAATGTTTATTTCCAACTTACAAAATAAACTCCAAAGAAAACTTGAAATGTCAAGATTTTTGTCATTTACACAAATATGTACAACCCTTCACAATTATCAAAATTCGACTTGCGGTCATGATGTGAAAAATCCCCCTATTCATCCTAAAAAGTCTGAATCCTCAACTCAAAATAGTTATCAACCTTTCATGAAGCAGAATAAGGACTTTTTACAACTATATTCCCCTCAAACAAGTCAACAAACTAATACCCAAGTGGCTGCTATAAAGATGAAAAATTCTTTTGGGTATAGGGATAAAGGGTTCACTCATTTACCCAATACCCTTCATAATATCATGTTATAGCTTATTGAGAAGAACATTCTTACCTTACCTCATGTTAAAGAGTGCGATCCTAATATACCATTGCCTAAAGGCTTTTGACGAAACTCTTATTATCATTATCATCAACAAATTGGACATGGTATAAAATATTATAAGCGTCTTAAACATCTTGTGCAAGACCTTATTGATTCTAATCATTTACAAATTGGAGGTGTGAATGATCAAGGTAATAAGTATGTAGCCCCTCCTAACCAAAATTTACAAATCTTTACCAATCCTATGCGGAAGCACACTATTTCACTTGTCAAAGCTAGTGAAACAAAGAATGATGCAATGCATTTCGACATGGATGATGACAACATAGACACTATTGAACAAGGTCCTATGGATACTATTGACTAATGTCCTATGGATACTATGGTAGCATTTATCGAATCTAGACCTCGTAAGGGATCAACTAAAAAGCCTCTTGATATTGCTTTCTTACAAAACAACATACTTAAACATTCACCTGATGGTCCTCTTTAGATAGCTGGTTGAATCAATGATAAGCCCATTACTGGGATATTAATTGATCCCGTTTGTGGAGAGAATGTGATCATTGAAGAATTCCTATTTTTGTATGAACTATATCAAGATACATATGACAAACCGAAAGCATGGGTCAAGACACATAATGGCTTTGCTTGTCCTCTGATTGACTCGATAGATCTCCCTTTCAAATTTGGATTGAAAACATTAAATGTCTCTTTCACCATCATCCCACAATCAGACAAATTTTGTGTGAAGTTAGGCTATCCATGGCTTTTCTCAATGAATTTCATACCTTCGATTGTGCATAAATGTTTAAAGTTTCCATTTGGCAATGATATCTTTATAGTGCATCATAGTGGGTTTAACCCTGCTTCTTCTTGAGGGAAATTTTCATTAGATTTCTTTTGGACCAAGCCTATAGAACCTATTAAACCTCATGAGGAATTATTTTTCAAATCATATCAAAAGCTCAAGGCAAAGTGCATAGCATAATTATTCCTTTGAAACATGTGTCAACCTATGACTGAAACACCTATCCTTGATGAAGCAATGATTGAACCAAAAAAAAATCAAGAACAATCTATAACAACTCCTCCTACAATTTCCTACATCTTGAGACCATGAGATAATGAAAGTAATCCCATTGTCCCTCCTAATATAAAAAAATAATAAAGTTAAAGAGAAAGTGGTTGAACAACCTCATATTATTTCTTCCATTCATCCCAAGGAAGAGAAGGAACCTATGATTGACAAACCCGCTCTTACACAAACACAAATTGACAATAGATTGAAATGAAATTGAGACTCTAGAGAGTGTATGCGTAGACGTCGTGCTATTGCTCATATGTTACATACAAAAGAAGACAAGAGCGACATAGAAAATTAAAATCTAAACTTACCTGAATCAATTCATGACAATTATATACCCTCATCGCAACATAAACAAGAACCTTCCATGGACATTGTCATTCGACCTCTTGTTGTGATTAATCTAGATGATAACATTGATATTGCAAGGATTGATGAAGAAGTGCATAATGAATTGAATACATTGTTTTCTTCTTATATGAGCTTAAATGACAAATCTCCTAAAAACATTGTTGAACTTGGTGCTTCCCCTAGTTTGGCACTCGTTGTTGTCCCTTTGGCTAGTTTTCCACCTTCGATTTATACAAACTGAGATTGGGATGTGGACGACCTGCTCTAGGTTGACTTGCATTTTCCTTACTAGTCTTTTGATTTTTCATGTTTCTTTATGTGTTTGTATGTGCATAATGTGATCCCCCATAATTTTTCATTTGATGTATCTCTCTCTCTTTTTGTGCATTCCTCTATATGTACCTCCATTCTTCTCTATGTCGTAAGCATTTTTGTCTCATTTTTTCCTTTTGGGGATGAAACAAGACATCGAGACATTTAGGTCTCTTCCATGTTGAACGAAAAAGATTTTTCTTTGTTTTCACTCTCTTGGTGTCATTCTTCCAGTTCTATGAGTATTTGGGGAATGATGATAGTCCCGAGCTCTTAAACAATAATGTAGCAAAGACATACTGACCCCAAATCCATAGATCCCTTATGTATTTTTCTGGGCAACCATTCCTTCCTATTTCATTACGTAGCTTTATTTCAAAAACATATGACTTGGCATAGGGTTTTCTGAGAAAATCTTGCATGTCTTAAGAAAAAATATTGGCTACTTTAAAGAAATTGCTCACAATAGTGGTGTTAGCAACCGCTTTAAAGTGGGGGCATACATTGATGACATCTTTCAACATATTTCATGGCATGATTTTCTTTTTTCTTGTGACATGTCCTTTTCTTGGTGAGTGTGATATTTTTAAGCATACGATATCCCTTGGTGGCAATATATGAAGCGAGAGGCATCCCATAAGTGGTGATCTAATACTCTTTGACTTGTCCTCTCCTGGAGACATTAGGCATGATGTTCCCTAAGAATAAGACCTTACATGAACAAAGAAAAACCCCCTTTAGCAAAAACTTATAGACATGACATTCAAAAGCATACAAAAAGCATGACATTGTGGTGCCTTATCGAAGTTTTCAGGAGGATAACTTCAGTATGGTTGGCCACCTCGTTGAGATAACTCACCTAGTGGACAGATTGAGGTTCCACTACCCCAAAGCGCACTAGTAGAATTTGGCAAATAAATGACTACATGACTAAAAATTTTAGTCATGACAACTAAAAATGATTAAATTCTACTATTTTTTTGCAACATGGTTATAAATAACTAAATATGACTAATTTGATCATCAGATAAAAACACAACTAAATAATTAGTCACATAAATAAAAATGACTAAATAATTAGTCACACAAATAAAAATTAGACAATATGAGTAACAACGTTAACATTAGCATTTATTTTTGGTCTATATTACTATTATTCTACTATCAATTTTATTTTATATTCACATACATATAGTTTTCTTTTTCCTAACCCATCCAAAGATCAATTAAACTATGATTTTTTATAAATTAATTTAATTTTATCTATATAAAAATATATTAATTATTAATTATAATAATTTCATACTTATATTTAATATTTTGTATTCTATTATTTAATATTTTTATAGTAGTAACTAATATTATTTAATTTGATCTATATTATTTAATTTAATATATATATTTTTTTTAATTTTTAATTTTTTAATTAGATTATTTTGCACCCCGTTATACTGCAGGACTCCATCATGTGCACTGCGGGCTATGATAGATTATTTTTTTAATTTAATATAGATTTTTTTAATTTTTTTAATTTTTTAATATAGATTATTTTGCACTCGGCTATACCACAAGGCTCCATCACGTACACTGTGGGCTAGGTAGATTATTTTTAATATTTAATATAGATTTTGTATAGATTATTTTTAAAAATATATATATTTTAATAAAGATTATTTTACACCCTACTTTACCACAGGGCTCCATAACATACATTGTGGTAAATTATTTTTTAATTTAATATAGATTTTTTATTTTTTATTTTTAAATTTTAATATAGATTATTTTGCACCCTACTACACCGCGAGGCTCCATCACGTACACTGTTGGCTAGTGGTAGATTATTTTTTTAATTTAATATAGATTGTTTTGCACCCTCCTATACCGCGGGGCTCAATCACGTACACTGTTGGCTAGTGGTAGATTATTTTTTTAATTTAATATAGATTATTTTTTTATTTTTTAATATATATTATTTTGCACCCAGTTATATCGCGGGGCTCCATCACGTACATTGTAGGTTGGCAGTAAAGTCATGATCCATTATTACTATTATATATTATCATTATTACTATTATATTTACTATTATTATTACTATTATTTACTACTATTATTTACTATTATTTTTTATTAACGATAAACAGGTTTTGAAGGGTTCCTAAAATCTTGTACAAAAAAGAGCAGCAAAGATAAAGCAATAGGCTACCCACCCAAGACACCTAAAAAAGTTGATTACAAAGACATCAACACACCATCAACAAGAAACAACACACAACAAAATGAGACCCAACAAAAAGAACAAAATAAACGGCCATTAGAGAAGTTCCTTGACCCTTTTAGGTCCTTGAAAATCAACCTATCATGCATTTCCATGACTTCCTCAACATCCTACCTAGGCACCAATTTTCCTTTCTTAGTTTTGCTCTGGGTGCACTCACTCGGGCCCGTACCCACCTTCATGGTCTGTAGCTCTTTGTCAACATTATCCCCTAACTCCTTGTTTTCCTTCTCATTGAGGAACAAAAGCCCTTTGGCTGAGGACTCCAATTTCTCCCTATTGAGGTTGATGATCATGTCCATGTCCTTACACAACTGTCGATAGTTCTTTTCCAGCAAAGACAACCTCAGGCCAGAATCTCTCTTCAAATTGGTTAGCTCATCCACCATAGAACCTACACTGGAATTCATCGACTTGGCTAGACCAAAAATGGAATCCTTCCCCTTAAGACTTAAAAGCATAGAAATATTGCATCGATCAATAGTATCATGCTTGTTTTGGAGGTCTTGGACCTCTTGAACAAGCCACATCAACAAATTGAATGAAATGTCTACCCCATCCTTGACTAGACCTAACACTTGTGAATAGTCCATAGCCCCCTAGTATAAACCTCTCCTCTGATGGGAGCTTATGGGGGGATCATCATCCTAAAAACCATCGAGATTAATTTTGTACTTACCTTTGTCTTTGGAGGTCGATGCACAAATAGCCTCATCCACATCAACCACATTATCCACCTTTCCAACAATAGGGGTCCCTCCATCAACACCACAACCCAGATTCATGTTCTCCATTGCCACCTCACCAACTTGATTACTCTCTAAACCCTGTGGAAGCTTATCCACCACATCCTTAAAGCCCGCCAGCCCTTGGATCTTAGCCTTCTTTCCATTGCAAAACCCTTCCTCAACATTTTCACCACAAACCTCCATAATTTTTTGTTTAACACGTGGGAGGGAGGGTTTAGCCTTACTAGTAGAGGGTTTCTTCCCACCAATTGAAGGATTATAATAAAGCTCAGTGTTATACCCATCTAACCATGCCTTAGACTCTATCTCAATTTCAGTCCCCTCACTCTCAACCACCTCCTCAACTCGAAAATTCCCACTCCCCTTCTTCTTCTTTTTCGAATCAGGGGATGAGGAGCTTCACCAATACAGTTAGCCTTAATGTAATAAAATATAAGTAGCATTAAGTTGTCATGTAAATAAGGGTTTCTAAGATTCTTTCTGAAATTTGCAATCCCCTCCTCCAAAGAAAGTAATAGGTAGAAGGGGAAGGAAATGAGCTTACCATGTCGAAAATGGTTCAACATCACAAAGTGGTGACCATATAGGGCCATATACCTACCATCCAAGGTGAAATACCACATCAAGGCCATGGCAACATCCTGCCAGATAGGTTTAATCTTGGACCTATCATATCTACCACAGTCTAGCCTCACCATTTTAGCTCTCTCTCTGTCTCGAGGAAAATTCAACCTAGCCGGCCTCAACAAATTCTTATCCTTATAGAAATTTCTTCCCTTGGTCGACATCCCAATAACCTTAGTAATGAAATCTTCACTAATAGTGATATCCTGACCAAACATACTTAGAACCCTACCATGCTAGGCATTGACAAAATCTTTGGAGACACTAGATTTAAAACTATGCATCCTTTCTATAAACGAGGTAACCCCACCCTTTTGTAGGATATATCACACATCGGCGTGTGTTCCTACCAAGAGTAGTACTAAGGACAATAATGGTGAGGATGCTCTTTCATTTATGAGTAGTATGCCCATAGATTTGAATGATCATCACAGGCTCAAAATGTCTAATCAACTAGGGGTCTCCATGATAACCATGCAAGCCTTTAGCCAAGGAGATGACTTCCACCCACATACTAAGATTTGTCATTATTGATCAAATTAATTAAACCAAAGGGCAGGATATCATTAGCCTCCCAATGCCTAGCTGACATCACTCCATGATTTGCCACCCATTCAACCACCCGATTCACCTCACGAAAGGTGTGAGATATATAGACTTCATTAAAATCCTGCAAAATAACAAGGGCATCAAAAATAAAATTTTCAATAGTCCATGAAGGGGGAGACCCCTTCCTAAGGCAATTAATAATATTAAGGGAGTCCCCTTCAATCCATAACTTAGAGATCCCCTTGTCCCTAGGCATCTTTATGCCATCATAAATAATAGTAGTAAATAATAGAAAATAATAGTAATTATAGTAGTAAATAACAGTAGTAAATAATTAGTCACACAAATAAAAATTAGACAATATGAGTAACAATATTAACATTAGCATTTATTTTTGGTCTATATAGAAATATATTAATTAATAAATTATAATAATTTCATAGTTATATTTAATATTTTGTATTCTATTATTTAATATTTTATAGTTGTAACTAGATTATTTAATAATTTTTTAATTAGTAATTACACTAAATAGATATATTTTTAATTTAATATAGATTATTTTTTTAATTTTTAATTTTTAATATAGATTATTTTGTACCCCACTATATCGAGCTCCATCAAGGCTCAATCATGGCAGATTATTTTATGGATTATTTTTTTAATTTTTTATTTGTTAATATAGATTATTTTACACCCTCCTATACTACGGGCTCCATCATATACACTACGGGCTAGGTAGATTACTTTTTATAAATTAAAAAAATAATCTATATTAAATTAAAAAATAATTTACCGCAATGTACTGATGGAACCCCGCGGTAAAGCAGGATGTAAAATAATCTATGTTAAAAAATAAAAAAATAATCTATATTATATTAAATTAAAAAATAATCTATATTAAATTAAATAATATAGATCAAATTAAATAATATTAGTTCTACTATAAAAATATTAAATAATAGAATACAAAATATTAAATATAAGTATGAAAGTATTATAATTAATAATTAATATATTTCTATATAGATAAAATTAAATTAATTTATAAAAAAAATCATAGTTTAATTGATCTTTGGATGGGTTAGGAAAAAGAAAACTATATGTATGTTAATATAAAATAAAATTGATAATATAATAAGAATAATATAGACCCAAAAAACTATTAATGTTAATATTGTTATTCATATTGTCTAATTTTTATTTTTATTTGTGTGACTAATTATTTACTACTGTTATTTACTAGTATTATTTACTATTATATTTAAATGTAAAAATATATAGGTTATTATTTTTTTACTACTATAGATATATTTAAATACAAAAATATATATAATAGTATATATAGATTATATTATTACTATTATATATATTTTTATATTTAACTATATCTATAGTAGTAAATAAATAATAATTGTATATTTTTATATTTGATTTTTGTATTTTATATAATATTAATAAATAATATAACCTATATATTTTTATATATAAATATTAATAATACAAACTATATATAATATTATATATATTTATAAATATAATTATATTGTATATAATTATATTTAATTTAATCTGTATTATATAAAATATATAATATACTAATTATATTTTGTATTAAATAAGAATATAATAGTTATTAATTAATAATTATAAAAATGTTATATATATAATAATAATTAATAATATATTTATAATTATTTTTTATTAAAATAATAAATAATCAATTTTGAATAAGTTTATAAATAAGATAAGTTTATGTACATAGAATTTAAATTAAAACATTATAATAAAAATCTTCAAATAATTAAATAATAGAAAATTATAATTTGAAAAATAAAAACAAACTAATAAGTAGGATAAAGGATGGCATAATGTTAAAACTTAAAGGTGCTCATTATTGGGATTGTTGAAATCACATTTTCATGCTGCAATAAAAAGCTAAAAATACTGAAAAAATAGCATAAAATGAGATTCGAATAGCCAAAAAATGGCAAAAAATGATGAATGGTTGAGTTTCATTTAACCGCATTGAAAGTAAATTTCATATCCATTTCAAAATGCACACCTAATTTTCTTCATTCATTTTGGTGGAAGGTACTTAAAATATATTATGTATGCCCTAATCATTTTCTAGATGCATGCATATTATTTTGCTGGGCGAACTCAATAGAAACCCTATTTTCAATCTATGTTGTACTAAATTTTCCTTTCATTTCCCTCTAATTGAACAAGTATATGAGTGCTTTCCCTAATCTTTTTTCTCATTTTTGTGGGATGAGAGGAGACAGGGGGCGTAGGAGAGAGAGATTTATGGCTATAATTTCCACGATTTTCTCTAGTTGCACAAGAAGAATGGGGTTTTTTTCACTTTGTTGTTTACTTATAATAGTTTTAATGTATGCAACAGGAGGAAGGAGATTTCATCATCAAGAGGAGGTCCCCCTATGCATTGAATTCATATAGATATAAGAATATATTTATTTCGGTTTATTTTATTATTTTTACATAAACTTGTCTTCTACAGTCCTCAAATAAACCTACTTATTATTATTATTTTTGAAACTTAAATATTTTGAAACATAGATTTAAGTTTGCAGGCAACAATAGTTTTACACGGACCTATGCATGACCCTATGCCCATTTTAAAGTTTGCAAAGGGTAAGTTTTTTTGTTTAGATCTAAAAATGATCTAAAAATAATCACAATTTAATTAATTATTTTATTCTTCTAAATCTAAATTTACATCTACAGATCTCTATAGATTTGAACAATATTATTTTTCTACAAAATTATTTTTATGCAATCTTATATTCTTCATGTAAATCTGTTTATAAAATCAATTTCACAAATATTTTTGTTTGTGTTTTAGGGATGATGATTTTGTAGATTTTTGAGTTTTATATTTCCTTGTATCCGATGTGTAAGTAGCAAATTAAATGAGTTAATTTCTATAAAAATAATTGTAGTGTGAAGCAACAACACTTAAAACCCTTTGGTGCTTTTGTTACAGGGAAAAGTCTGATTTAGAACCACTTCAACAAATCGACCATTCATCAGATTTCTCTTTCAAAATCTCAATGGTTGGAAGTAAGATTAAAATTCCACATGAGACTAAAATCTCAATGGCCATTACAGATTTAACCATTTTCATCCTAATTTCACTAGTTTCCCTAATTTAACCATGTTATTTTCTTGTGAAATAGAATTGGAAGCTACATAAGCATTTCCTTTATGAACAAATACAAAGTAAGGAGAAAATGCAAAACTAGTGCCTTATTCTACCATACAACAAGCAAAATTGACCATCTAGCTTCCTTTTAAATGTAGGAATAGAGACCTGAAAGCATTAATTCATAAATGACTAAATAAATGATTACCATGACTAAACCATCACTAAATAAATGACTAAACCATGACTAAATAAATGACTACCATGACTAAATAAAATGACTACAATGATTAAATAAATGACTACCATGACTAAATAAATGGCTACCATGAATAAGTGATGGCAATTAATGATTACAATGACTAATCAAATGACTACCATGACTAAATAAATGATCAGTTAACAACAATCAATGACTAAATTAACGACTAAATATACTACCAAATTGATCAATCAAAACAAACAATAAATGACTAAAAATGGTTTAGTCATGAATTTGGTCATGTTACAAATTAATGGCAATAAACTACTAATGGTCATGTGACCAAGCTTAGTCACATTTATGCAATTTTTAGTAGGTTTTTTAGTCATTTATTATTGCTTTTCTACTAGTGGTGAGCACGCATGTTGGGAAAACTCACCTAGTGAACATACTAAGGTTCCACTACTCCAGAGTGAGCAATATATGTTACAGACAAACAACCCCGTTCCATAGTTTGCTAGAATGGTTGTTCTTGATCCTTTTTTTTTTCTTGGCCTTCGATAAGGTATGACTATGTGTATTTGTTATTGTTGCATACTTATGTGTCTTGAATGTCTACTTTAGTGTGAGTTTGTCATGGGGGCAAACTCTCATTAAAGTGGGAAAAAATATAGCATTGAAAAAAGTAATCTTTTTCATGCTTAATTTGGGAATAATTGATATAAAATTAACCTAATAATGCATTGATTAAGTGTTGCAATGTTTTCTACACACTCACATTGAATCTAGGGCCTTTATAACAAAATGGACTTAAATTGTACCTTATTTGGGCTGTTGTAAAGTGTTGTATTACATTTTCACACTTATTTAGGGTTTCATTAATTAATTGTGGTTAATTGAGCTAAATTGGCTCTTTAATTCTAATTCAATCCCTTTTAATTAAGGATTTATCCTGACACCCAATAATGATATTGAATGACATTTAATTTTGAAAATTTGAGGTCCTAGAAAATGGTGCCAGGACCCATTTTCCTTTAGTGGTGAATGGGTCCTCTCCACATAAGACACCCATTTCTTGGCATTCTTGGAATGGGGTTTTGATGTTATTTCATCCCCTTGAAGCATGGTCCTAGAAAGTTGTGCTAGGACTCATTCGCCTTTAGTGGCGAATGGGTCATCCTCACAAAGGACACCCCTTTTTGAATTTAATTGTGGCAGGATTTTATTGATTTTCAATCCTAGATCAGACGTCAGCTTGAATTATTTGAATTTTGGGGTTAATTCTTAGATTTAGTATAAATATAAGCAATCCCAAGACTTATAAACAATCAAGAGCACTTATACAAGATTTTACAAGAGCATTCCAAAGGTCTTCAAAGGCATATTAGTGAAGTTTTATTGCAACAATTCAAGGTCATATCATCATGTCAAAGGCATAGTACATTCAAGCATGTTGTTGAGATAAGATTGTTGATGTAGTATTGAAGATCATTTGAAAGAATTGATTCATATCTAAGTTGAGATCAAGATCTAAATTCTTCATGGCCACTTCATGGTATTTTGCAAATTTACATTCCAACACAACTTCCAAGGTATTAAGATTTCATTGTTTCATGTTCATGCTTCAATTTCATTATTTCATCATTTGGTTTAATTACCTAAAATGGATTTGACTTAGTAAAACCCCTATTCACTAAAAATAAACAAGTTTTTCTCCCCTTGAATGTGTGTTTGCAAATTTATAGGTTGAAGATCAAGTGGAGAACAAGTTTGAAGCAAAATTGTCAAAGTTGTCAAGTTGCAAAAGTTATCACCTACATTGCAAGAACATGAAAACAAAGCTACCAAATTGGTTTCAAGATTCTAGGAGCTAATCACCATGGATTTGAGAGTGCAGAAATCTAGGAATAGAACCTAGATCTTACTTTTAGAAACCCTAACAGGGACCTAGTGGCTAGTAAAGGCGAATGAGTCCTTTGTGACCTACAAACAACCTTCTTGCAGCAAGGTACACATAATTCTAGCCTCTCAAAACTTCCCTCATAGTTGATATAATAGTTAGAAATGAATTTTTATTATTATTTGCATCATATCTTGCACATATTTTCATGTTTATAGTGAGAAGTATTGGTCGATCATTTTGATGAATCTTGATAACCACACTTTTTCTATTAAACAAATTCAATGTGAATTTTTTCAATGCTTTGATAATGCAATAATTTATGATACATATGAATGTAATAGTATCGGCTAACTACTATTATGATGCACTAAGTTGGATTTAGGAACATAATTGAGCTTCTGGAAGAGAGGAGGGGTATCACTGAGGAGATGAACTTGGTTTGGTAACCCTTAATTTTCCTATTGAGTTATCAAACACTTACATCCTAGTTTGGTCAAGTTGAGTCAAGTTAGTTCCAGAAATGGTAAATAACCTTTAGTCATGGTCTGGGAATGTTTTGTATTGGTTTATGGTTTTAGTCTTTGAATGTTCTTGATTGAGAATATGTGATTAAGTTCTTGTGTTAAGTGTAAGTTTTTTTTTGTGTGTTCGTAATTATGTATTAATTGATGAGTATATACATAGAATGTATATATGTATATATGTACATATTTACAATAACTCATATATGTGAGTATAAACGTGAATGCATATACACCATATGCATGAGAATATCGATTGGAAATATGCAACATATATATCTATATATAAAAATATTATGTATATATACTAATCAGTGGATATGTAAATATGTGTATATTTTTTATACTAAAATAATTGTATATGCATATAATATATATCAATATATATGTATAAGGGTGTGTTAATGTATAGACATATACATACATATTAATATATATGTATATATATTATTATATGTAATTGTGAATGTATTTAAATATTGACCCTTTTAAACATAATGTATAGTGCCTCCTCTTTAGCGCCTCTATGAGGGCACCCCATAAGGCTCCCATTTTTTGTAGTTTTTTGTAAAAATTCAAAATATTTTTTTATTATTATTTTAGATCACCCCTACTTAGCATCAGATTTAAATAATTCTATCTTGCTTGAGAGAAATTCTAGATTTGTGAGGATTAATCAAGTTCATTGTTGATTTTTTTTAACCTATGGATTCATAGAGCCCATTAAATTAACTCTTCTATATTCTCAAACTTGAAAACCTACTCCTAATACTTATTTATGTATTTTTCAAAACTTTATTTTACAAATTTTCTACCTTCTTTATAATACTGTTTAGTTGCATCTGAAAATTTTATTAAATGAATTCATTTTAACACATCGACTGTCCTTATCACGAATGCATAAAAGGTTATAATCTAATTTGGTACTATCTTTGGTTTCCTTTAGTTTTGAGATTTCTTTTTGAATTCCAAGATTTATTTCTTCCCATAACAATGGCATATTAGATTGGCTTTCTAAAAAAAAATCCTAAATTTCTTTACAATACACATATGGGGAAACAACTTCTTTATTATGTTTGCAACTCAATTAACAAGACTTTATTTGAATTTCTTGAAAAACATACTCTTTATTTTTGCTTGTAACATCCACATAAGGAAACTAACTCTTCAAGAAGGTTTTTTTAATGAAGTCATTTGTAAAGTTATATAACAAACAATACATTTCTAATCAACTTGCACATTTACAACCTTATAAAACAAGTTATAAAATACTGTCAAATTTTTTCTTGATATTTTAAATTAGAATACAATGTATATTTTTCTTTATTTCAGTTTCACATACAATTATTATTATTATTATTTTAGACTACAGGAATTGGGTGGCACAACCCCCTATAGACTGCAGTGCACCTGGTAAAGTTTTTAACGTCATCGGTAGCATTGGCACGACACACCCTCTGGTTCCATGGGGGTGGGAGAGACTAGACCTTGTGACCAACCTCCTACAATAGGAAAGGTTTACCCAACTGAGCTAGGTCCCCAACCCCACATACAATAATTATTTAAAACCAAAGGCAATGCAAGTTTTCTTTTGCTATGTAACTACCAAGTATAGGTAATAATCCTTTCGTTATTATAGTTTACTTTTAAATTCCATTATTCCACCTTACATTTGCATTCCAACACAACTTTCTTTAAACTTCTTTTCAAATTAAATGTAAAACTAGGTATACAAGTAATAGGATACAATGCAATAATACATAACACATGAAATCTTCAATCCATGAAAACACAACTTAAACCAATGTTAAAATTCTATTGAAGGCATCATTTTTTCAATCCCTTAAAAAGGTTTAAAACTCTTGTAAATATTTATAGACTTGAAGTACAAAAGGCAAGACCAAGAAAAGGACCCTTTTTGAAGTCTAACACAACATCTCATATCTCCCCAAGCATCTATAAAGAACTCCATAATAATCTTGAAGGAATAATGTAGAGAGGGGTAATCTATTCCAGAACAACCTCTAACAACCAGTCCTTCAATCTCTCAAACATCCAATGGTGGGTTTTGCTTCAAAAACCCTTAATCCTCCTTGTCGCCTTCCAAACATGGTTTTTCAGACCTAACTTACAGGGAAGACATGGCATTCAAAATGTGAGAACATTTATAGATACCATTTTGGCCACTTAAAAATATATCAAATTTTTAGGTAGGGTCACTTTGTACAGTAGGCTCTAAATCTTTACTATCCTCGCTCAAATTAGGCCTAATGGCTTGGACAAGCTTGGTAGCATCAGGGTATTTATGTTCCAGGGGCTCCAATATCCTTATAGTGCTTCAATCATGTCAATCATGGCTTGAATAATCAATTAATATCAGGTGGCTTAGTCTCCAAGAGCTTTTCAACAAAGACCCTAAGCCTCTAGGGTTCCTAGGCCTAATACATGAAGATATTAGGCTAGGGTAGCAACCGCACACATGCCAAATCCCATTCTATACCCCTAAAAGTTTTTGAAACCAGAAAAAAAACCTACACAATACATTCAACTAAGTTTCAATATTTTCTATTAGTGGAATGGAGAGATTTACATTTGTCTTCCTTCTTAGTTACCCTACCTAGGGTTTAGACTAGTCTGAGAAGAAATGGCTCTAAATTGATTAAATCTTGATAAAAAAGAATGAAACCAAGTGAAATAGAAATTAGATTTAGTGATCCATTAGCCCTAATTTAATTTAGGTCAACATAGGATTTTAAAGATCCATACAAGTCAATGTAGTATCAAACTATGTTTAGAAAATTTAGAAAACAAATCTTTTATTGATTCAATCTTCAAGAAATTCAACATCCAACCTTGCCCTCGACCACACAAGATCTTTTTAAAAAAATTCAACCATTTCCCAATGGTTCTCAACTAATTTTCATATTACAAACTCAACTAAACATCATTATACCCTGTTATGACAAAAAGTGCAAAAGTTGCATTGACAACATGTGTGCAACTTGACAATATTTTGCATCTACACACTAACTCACCCATAATGATTCAAAACTGACCCAAGAAGACATGAAATGGTCCTTGAAGAAATTATTACATGAATTTTATGGAGATAGGGGTAATCTATTCCAAAACAACCTCTGACAACCATTCTTTCAATCTCTCAAACATCGAATGGTGGGTTTTGCTTCACAAACCCTCAATCCTCCTTATAGCCTTCCAAACATTGTTTTTCAGACCTGACTTGTAGGGAAGACATGGAATTCAAAATGTGAGCACATTTGCAAACACTCTTTTGGCCACTAAAAATATATCAAATTTTTCATGTAGGGTCACTTTGTATGGTAGGCTCTAAATCTTGACTGTCCTCGCTCAAATTAGGCCTAATAGCTTGAGCAAGCTTGGTAGCAGTAGGGTATTTTTGTTCCAGGGGCTCCACTCTCCTTCTATTGCTTCAATCATGTCATACATGGCCTAAATCATCAATTCCTATCAGGTGGGTCAATCTCCAAGAGCTTTCCAACAAATACCCTAAGCCTCTAGGGTTCCTAGGCCTAATACATGAAGACATTAGGCTAGGGAAACAACCTCATACGTGCCAAACCGCATTCTCTACCCCTTTCAAGTTTTTGAAACCAAATAAAAACCCTACACAAGACATTCCACTATGTTCTAGGATTTTCTATTGGTGGAATAGAGATTTACATTTTTGTTCCTTCCTAGTTACCCTATGTAGGGTTTAGACTAGTCCGAGAAGAAATGGATCTAACTTGATCAAATCTTGAGGAAAAAAAATGAAACCAAGTGAAAAATAAAGTAGACTCAGTGATACATCAACACCAATTAATGTTAGATCATGGTAGGATCATACAAATCTGTACAAGTCAATGTAGCAAAAAACTATGTTTAGAAAATGTACAAAATAGAGCTTTTATTGATTCAATCTTCAATAAATTCAAAATACAACCATGCCCTCGACCACACAAGATATTTTAAACATTTTCCAACAATTTCCCAATTGTTCTCAACTAATTTTCAAATTAAAAACTCAACTAAACATCATTATACCCTGCTATGACAAAAAGTGCAAAAGTTGCATTGACAACATGTGTGCAACTTGACAATATTTTGCATCTACACACTAAATCACCCCTAATGACTCAAAACTGACCCAAAAAAACATGAATTGGTCTTTGAAGACCTTATTACATTAAATTAACTCTTGAAAAACAAAATTTCAACTTTTGACCCCTCTTGGGGCATGAAAACCTAGGTGCCCCTGCACTATACTCCCTAGGAAAAGAAAATTCAAGGTCCACTTGAGGAAAAACCTAAAATTGTAGAACCATGCTTCGCAATATCATTCTTAGTCATCCAAGTTGTATCCTCCATAGGAAGACCTCACCATTTGACCAAGTATTGGTAGTAGACCTTCCTCCTAGTCTTCTTAAGCTCTTTCTTGTCCAAAATGCATTCCAACTCCAAGGGTTGTCTTAGTGGAAGATCCCTAATACATTCTTCATCTTGCATTGATGAACCTGCATTATCACCTACAACAAAATCCCCGTTATAAGGGTAAATATTAGAAACTTTAAAAATAGAATAAATGGCAACTCTAGGAGGAAGTTCAATTTCATATGCATTCTCTCTAAAATTGTGCACCACTTTTCATGGCCCTATCTTCCTCATTTGTAGTTTAGAGTACTGCCCCTTAGGAAAAAATTTCTTCCTCAAATGTTCCAAAACCAAGTCTCCAACCTTATAATGAACCTCTCTCCTCTTTTGATCAGCAATGTGTGTGTACTTCTCAACATTCTTTTGAAGATTCTCCTTAACCTGTTGGTGGACTTCTTGCATTGCCACAAAAACTTGTTCACATTCAACACTCCTTCTTTCCATCCCACTAACATCTCTCAATTAAAATATACCCCTTGGCAACATTCCATAAACAAATTCAAAAGGACTCTTGCCTACACTCTTGTTCACCAAATCATTGTATGCAAACTCAGCTTGAGGCAAAACCAGATCCCATTGTATTACATGTTCCTTTGTTAGAAATCCTAGAAGCTTTCCAAGGCTTCTATTTACCACTTCAGTCTACCCATCAGTTTGAGGTAATAGGAAGAAATGAAACTCAAATTTGTGCCAAGTTTTTTCTATAGGGTCCTCCAAAAATGACCAACAAATTTGATATCCCTATCAGATACAATGCTAAGAGGTAAACCATGGATTCTTATCACCTCTTTAAAGAAGTTTCTTGCAATGTATGAAGCATAATTAGTGCTCTTACAAGGTATAAAGTTTGTCATCTTAGAAAACCTGTCCACAACAACATACACTGAATCAAAACATCTTGGAGTTATAGGAAAACCCATCATAAAATCGATGCTAAGTGATTCCCAAGGCCTATTAGGGATTGGAAGAGGTTGATATAACCCTGCATTAGTGCTATTTCCTTTAGCCCTTTGACATATAGTACACTTATCCACAAAGTTCCTCAAATCAGTTTACATTTTTGGCCAATAATAGTGCCTCTTCAGCTACTCCAAGGTCTTATCAAGACCAAAATGACCTACAAGGCTGACACTATGCTTTTCTTTGATTAAATTAACCCCCATTTAACATTTAGGAATGCATAATTGTGCTTCTTTAAAAAATAGATCATCTTGGATCAGAAAATCAAGCCACTTTTCATTATTGATGCTACAAGGCTGCCTACAACTTGCATAAATATCCTTAAAATTTGCATCATCAATGTACATACTTTTCAAAGAATCCACTCCTATGCTCTTCAATTGAATTTATTGCACCATGAGAGCTCTTCTACTCAATGCATCTATCACTTTTTTAGCCTGCCTTTTCTTATGCTTAATGGTAAATGTAAAACCTTGCAAATATTCAACCCATTTCACATGCCTACTATTGAGTTTATCCTGACTATTCAAAAATTGGAGAGCATGATTGTCAGTATGCACCACAAAATCCTTAGGAAGTAAATAATGTCTCCATTTCTTTAATGCTTGCACCATTGCATACATTTCAAGATCATAGGAAGAATAATTTTTCTTTGCTTCATTCAATTTTTCACCAAAAAAGGTAATAGGTCTATTTTCTTGATTTAGGACATCACCTATAGCATGGCCACTTGCATCACATTCAATGGTAAAAACCTTATCAAAACTAGGAAAGTTCAATATGGGCTACTCAACAACTCTCTTTTTCAAATACTCAAAAATCTTATCAGCCTCATTAGACCAAACATACTTCTTTCTTTTATCACCCTTTATTGTATCAATCATGGGAGCATAAACATGCCTAGAACCCCTTATGAATTTTTTGTAAAAGCTAGCCAAACCATGGAGGCTCCTTACCTCAACCACTGATTTAGGTGTAGGCCAACATAGGATAGCCTCAACCTTACTTGGATCCATCTTCAAAGTGCCATTGGTGACCACAAAGCAAAGGTAAACCAACTCTATTTTTAAAAAATCACACTTCTTCAAGTTTTTCATTAGTTTTTCCTCATGCAATCTCCTCAAAACCAATTCTAAATGTTGCAAATTCTTTTCCTTAGTTTGTCTAAAAACAAGAATATCATCAAGATACACTCCCACAAACTTACCAATGAAAGGTTTAAGCACCTCATTCATCAAGCACATGAAAGTACTAGGGGCATTTGACAAACCAAAAGAAATTACCATCGATTCATACAATCCCTCATTTGTCTTGAAGGTTGTTTTCCATTCATCACCAAGTCTTATTTTAATTTGATGATAGCCACTCTTGAGATCAATCTTGGAAAAATAGCATGCACCACCCAAACAATCCATTAGGTCTTCAATTATTGGAATAGGGAATCTATACTTTATTGTGATCTTGTTGATGGCCCTAAAATCAATGCACATCCTCCACTCACCTCCTTTATTTGGTGCTAGGATTGTGGGAGCCACACAAGGACTCAAATTATCCCTAATTAGCCCCTTGTCAAGTAGTTATTACACTTGCATCTTAATTTCATCATTTTGTTGTGGAGTCATCTTGTAAGTAGCTTTCTTGGGAAAACTAGCCCCTGGAATGAAATCAATATGGTGGTTTATGTCCCTCATAGGTGGCAAGGTGTTAGGAATCTCATCAAATACCATTTCATCATACTTCTTCAACAATGGTTTCACCTCTAAATGCAACTCCTCTTTCTTTTATGTTGTTAAGATAGAATTAGGCCTTACTATGACAGCAAGTCCCACATTCTCCTCTTCCAAGGTCTTCAAGAACTCCTTCTAATTGACCAACATCACACTAGACCCAGCTTGGGAATCTAGGCTTTCATCTTTCAATGGTGTGAGGCTGTAAGAAACCCCATCCTTTTATATAGCATATGTGTTTTTTCTCCCATCATGAATGGCCTTCCTATCATACTGCCAAGGCCTCCCCAAAATAAAATGGCACAGATCCATTGGGATTAAGGAAAATTTATCCCCATAAATTCGTCGAAGGAATATTCACCATCATCAATTCATCGAGGGAAAATTCACCAATGAATAATTCACTGCCAAGTAAAATTAATTGCCAAAAATTCACCGTAGGGGAAAAATTAACTGCATTAATATATATTTCAGAAACTTTGATTTTATTAAAAATATTAATGCAGTTAATTTTCTGCCGCGGTGAATTGCTAGCAATGAATTTTCCATGGCAGCAAATTGCTGGTGGTGAATTTTCCTTTGGTGAATTGCTAGCGATGAATTTTTTGTATGCTATAAGACATAATATGATTTATTTTGTTTTATAGGCAAGAAAAAGAGTGAAAATAAAATGTGGAGAAAAAATAAAAGGAAAGAAAAGGTACAGTGTCGCCATCTCGTAGAAGCCAAGGAATTTGTGATTCAACAAATGTAATTACTGAAAACATCAGTTCTGATGATGTACAGGCTAATATAGCACATGGTGATGTGTAGCCTAGTATAGCACATGTGATTTGCAACCTGATATAGCACATGGTGATGTGCAATGTCATGATGATCACTTAGCACAAATTCTATGAGAGATTATTGAAAAATATTAGAGCAAAGGACCAACAAGTCCTCAGATGATTTATTCACCATTAAAGGATGTGTTTGAAGTGAAATCTATGGAGACTAGTATTGAACTACCTACTCATGCCACACCTAATTTGGCCAATGAGCATGAAGTTCTAGTTAATGAAAGTTATGAAGAGAGACCACTTGCGTCTACTATGCCTTAGAGTGCACCTATTGCATCTAGATCTTTTGATGGAACTAGTGGATCAACCAAAAATATTAGTACTGGTTTATTAGAAGATGTATCTCCTTTTGTCAAAAGACAAATATTGAGTCAAGATTTTTACATATCTATAGAAAGGAATGCAAAATAAATAAAAATAGAAGACAAGAATCCATTCTTGGTTGAGGTATTGAGAGATGGTAAGCCCATTGGGCCAAATGCTACAAAGTGGGCCTCTGAGTTGGGTGTAAGATGTAGGGCCCATTTGGATATTTTCAAAAAAAAATTCTAGATAAAGATCCACGAACTATAAAAAATGTCATACAAAAATGGAAAATTATTTTGAGACTACTGGTGGACAAATCTCTAGAAAATATTACAAGCAAAAGATGAGAATTTTGATGTACAATTTAGATACAATTGCAGAAAAACAATCATGGAGGGAAAAGAGAGGTTAGACTCTACTCTATGTCCCAAACAATGGGAGGAATTAAAAGAAATTATGCATTCCAAAGAATATTTGGTAAATAGTAATAGAGACAAGAGAGGAAGAGATAATGTGAGGGTTGGATATACATTTGGCCAAGGTGGGTTGCAGGCTAAAATGGACAAATTTGCAATAAGTGTATGGATTTTTGGTTCAATTAATATTGTGTTATTTATTTTGATTTTTTATTTAAATGATTATATGTTGAAATTGACATTATATTTTAGGTGGGAAATAATAGTAGAGAAGTAGGTGTAGAAGATATTGTCAATTATATGGTAGCATTAGATCCTAGTAAATCTAATAGTAGGATGAAGTGGAAATATAGTTCGTCAACAAAGATTTCATAGCCATATATTTAATGCCTAGTAGGAGCCTCTCTAGATCATATCAAGTCAAATGAAGGGTACCAATAGGTAATGAGTTGCATATTCAGTCTCACTTAGCAAGTTTCACAGTTGTTTGCCTCCATTAACCCTATAGTTTTTGCATGGAATGAGCATAAATCCATGGATTTGAATGAGGTAAGAGGATCTATTGATATCATTTCTTCTTGTTTGGAAATTTCACGTACAAATTCCTCTTAATATGTAGATTATTGAAATCTAAGTGTAGGAGAATCCAACCTAGTTTCTTTATTGTTGGAGTGATTGAAAAAATGTTCTTTTGGGAAAATTTATAGCTTGTATTCTTTACTTGACCATTCAATTCTTTGTATATTTTTTTGCATGATGGTTCAACCACATGCAAAGAAATTTTATCAAAGAAATAGGAAAACAAAAATTTCTTCATGATGTCAATAGAGCTATCAATATTGATTATAGTGATTGTGATAAACTAGACAAGAATGTGTAGCACAGTCGTCATAGTTGTGCTGAAGTTGAGGTAATATAATATTTGTCAGTTATATGTCCCAATGTTTTGTCATTCTCCATGCTCAAAATGTTCTTTTAGACAAAAAATTATAGCTTTTGCATTCTTTAAGTTTTAAGTTAATCTGTCCCAATGCTTTTTCATTCTTCTTTTAGACAAAAATTTATAGCTTTTGCATTCTTTAAGTTGTAAGTTAATCTGTCCCAATTTTTTATCATTCTCCATGCTTAAAATGTTCTTTTGGACAAAAATTTATAGATTTTACATTATTTACTTGACTTATATTAATTTTTACATGATGATTAAACCACATGCAGATCAATTATATGAAAGTAGAATGAAAAGAAAAAGGCCTTGTCAATAGAACTCTCTACAAAGTTGTACAAATTCATGTCAATGATGTTGATAGTGATTATGATGATGAACTTGATGAGCATGCACATGATATTCATAGTAGTAGTCATTTTGAACTCGAGGTGAGTGTTATGATGTTGGTAGATGGCTAGTGCTCCCCTCGGGATTCATGACATGGAATAACTACCTCTCATGGATCCATTAACTCTAGCAGTTGTATTAGGCATTAACAGTTCAATCTTTTGGTGCAACAAAAACTGTGGGGACAACAATTGGTATCAGAGCCAAAGGTGTCAGGTTCAAATCCCCTCGGGTAATGTTGAGGAATATTTTTTTGGTAGATGGTCAATGCTCCCATCAGGATTCATGACATGGACTAATTGCCTCTTGTGGATCCATTAACTCTAGTAGTTGTATCGGGCATTAATAGGTCGATCTTTTGGTGGAACAAAAATTATGGGGCCAACATATGAAACTAGATGCAAGTACTATTCAATTAATTAATGGTTGTTTTATTATGTAAATAAGGGTAATCATTACCTATTTGATAGAATCTAGTTAGAATATTAGTGAAGTGTAATTAGCTATATACATAGATTATGGAAATAAGGGAGAACATATAACTTGCATATGGAAGCTTAGAGCTTAGTTGTAATAGAGTGCATACATATATTTTGGAAATGCATTAGTACATTGTGTTTAGGGATGTCATGGTCCTTAGTTGGGGGAACTTCATTGCCAATCCATGTCTCTTTCTAGATTACTCATACAGTCTATCACAATTTTAGTCTTGCCCTCCATTTGTTTATACCTCACAATGGGTAGTTCTTTTTTCAGAGTAAAAATTTACTTCTTTGTTATTCAACAGAATAAAAAACACATACAAAAACTAACTTGTTCCAAGACATAATACATTGCATACAGTTGTCAAAAACAATATAATGTATGTTTTATATCTCAATATAATGTGTTTTATTTTTTGTAGACATTTATTGATAAACTCCAAGAAGGGGATAAAGTGGAGGTGTTGGATCCATTTGATGGTGCTACTGTGGGTATTGGGTGGATTCAATCACTATCTATTATATAGGGAGTCAAATTAAAAGGAACAAGAGATGCAAATGTAAATATTTTAAAGGTCACAAGTAACACACCCCTTTCTTATGAATACAAAATAGATGGAGTTGTCCATATGAAAGAGAAAGAAGGGACCTTTGCATGGTGGTCACTAAAATATTTGAAAAAAATGACATACTTGTTGCTTATCATGTACTAGCTATTAGACAGTCTGGCCCATTGCTTTATGCAATGGTTTGAATGTGTTCATGGATCTTAGTGTTTTTTGTCTATTTTGGAGCTTTATAAGAAAAAAAGGGCATTGTAACTCAGTTTTCTCAGTCACGTCATTAAGAAACACACTTTCTAACACATTTTTCAAAGAAAAGACACATATTTTTGTCTTGTATCTATTGTAAGAATACCTTTTATTAGTAAAATTTTAGTATTTTTCCTTCTTAATAGTTGTTTCATTATGTGCAAATGAATGATTGATTATTTTTTCTCAGTTTTATGTTTAAACCTCAAAAAATCATTGTCTCATTTTCAACACTTTTAGATAAAAATCAATGAACAAAAACAATTAAGTAAACTACCAATTGACAAAAATCAGTGAATAAATATGACTAAATATAATGATTATGCAATTAATAAAAAATGTATCAATATACTACAAGTTGATAGAAATCAGTGAACAAAAATAATTAAATAAACTGCCAAATTGATCAAAATGATGATTAAAATTAATGACTAAATACACTACCAAATGATGAAGATCAGTAAATAAAAATGACTAAGTGACCAGTTAACAAAAATCAATGACGAATTATATCAGTGAATAAAAAGTGAGTAAATAATTGACTGGATTACAACAATCAATGACTAAATCAACGACTAAATATATCAGTGAATAAAAAAGTAACTAAAAAAGTGACTAGATTACAACAATCAATGACTAAGTCAATGACTAAATATATCGGTGAATAAACAATGACTAAATAAGTGACCAAATTAAAGAAATCAATAACTAAATCAATGATTAAATATACTACCAAATCAATCAATCAAAACAACCAATAAATGACTAAAAATGGTTTAATCATCAATTCGATCACATTATAAATGACTAGCAATAAACTACTAATGGTCACGTGACCATGTTTAGTCATTTATAAGAATTTTTTAGTATTTTTTTAGTCATATATTATTGTTTCTATACTCGTGGCTTAATTTGACTGTAGGTGCCAAAAAAATGCATGTCATTTTTTTCGATGTAGGCACCAAAATCATGGTCTAGAGTGTAGTTTCATAAAATCGTGCATATGTTTTCCCAGCTTCAAACCACTAGATTGATGTACCCTAGACTCCTAAACTAACCTAAAACCTAAGGGATAGGTCACATACTGTGTCACTTACGTCCTTCGATTGTTGGTGGTGGAACCCCTAAAAATATTTGTGTTCCACCAATAAAATTTACAAAATCTGATTATTTTCCTGATCTAGACATATCTTGTTGGCAGATGGTTAGCACTCCCCTTGGGATTCGTGACATAGACTAACTACCTCTCATGGATCGTTAACTCTGGTAGTTGTATTGGGCATTAACAGGTCGATCTTTTGGTGCAACGACAGCTGTGGGGCCAATAATTGGTATCAAAGCCAAATGTGTCAGGTTTGAATCCCCTTAGGTAATGCTAAGGGGGAGTTTGTTGGTAGATGGTCAGTGCTCCCCTTGGGATTCACACATGGACTAACCGCCTCCCACGGATCGTTAACTCTGGCAGTTGTATTAGACACTAACAGGTCGATCTTTTGGTGCAATGACAGTGCGGGGCCAACATATCCTAGGGCTTAGGGTTTTGGTCATTTTCATGTTCCAAGTCACTTAAGTCACATCTTATGCATTTGCATCTGTTTGTTCACTATCCCCTCATGTCTAACGTTCTTGGTTGTTACCCGTCATATTTTATTTAAATATCGCTTTATATTGTATGGGTCGCAAGTCTTTTAAATATTTTTTGAGGTCCTAAGTATGGGTTTAATATTTTATCAGTGGTATAATGTCTTGGCATGAATTTTATGTCCCTTCCTATCATTAACCTAGTCAACCCCCTTTTAAGTGCTAACAATTATGCACGTGTAGATATAACCATTATATGCAAGCCATTGGATCCATGATACTGCATCCTAGTTGTTCCTCATGCCCTCATTTGGTTTTGATTTTTATTAAAATATTCACATGAGCTGGCAGGCGAGAGCCACATGCCCCTTCTATCACCAACGCTCATTACATTTCAAAGCTAGTAAAAAAATGGATTTATGTGATTAATGGTCGAGATGAGGTGATGTAGATCAATCTTGACTCTTCCCCTCCAACCCACAGGGGACTCACTTTTATCAGAGCATCAATGAAACATTATTAACAAGTAAATATTAATGAGATATTTTGGGATAAGGACAACAACATTGAATCCTGCAATACTAAGAGTTTTTTATAAAGAAAATTTTCTAATATCGAATGAGATGTTATAATCTGGTTCGTCCATTTTATCTTAGGGTTATATGCCTAGGCAGATGGTTATAAGGTAAATAGTGCATAGATTAGAAGCTCTAGATTAAATCTAGATTGCTCCCCACCTCCCCGTTGCTCAAAGTTGCGCATGGGTTAAATCCAAGGGGGAGTGGGGAGGTCAACACATGGATTTTATCAATGCTGGTAAATATGGTGGAGCCCATGGGGTGACCTGGAGGCTTGTCCAAAAACCTATTTTTCATTGGTTGACGATGATGAAGGTCTAAAGTTAGTTTTTTCAAACTTCTTTGACTGAATCTGGACCGTTTGTCGGGCCATCTCACTATGCGATCAATGACTAACATTCAAAGTTGAGTTTGAGGGAAAATGAGTCATTCTAGTTCACACGAGAAAAAATTAATGGTGGATATAACACCAAACTATCAAATAAATTTATCATAAAGCCATAAAAGCATGATTTAAAACATAATAGCAGATTGTTAAAAGCATCCAATGCATTCAAGGAGTTCTTGCTACAATTTTTCAGGCTCGTTCGATGACAAGTATTAGAGTTTTTTAAGATTCCACAAAACCAGTGAGTAAAATCCATGCCTTGCTTCTAAATTGCTTAAAAATTTCTTAGTTGTGTTCACTCTATCATTCTATCATTAGGGTTTTCTTGTTTAATACATTTTTTTAAGGTTTGACGTTTATTTCAAACAATTAGCTTGTCCACTCCTGCTATTGATTTGTGTCAAACCCTTGTCAAAGTTGTAAGCTTCAATTTTTCTAAAAGAAACCCTATTTTTCATAAACCCTAAAATCATGACACCTAAAGTCAAAGCGTCTACATCAAAAGAATAATCCTCTACGTCAAAACCTCATGTTAGGCCTCTTGTTCAAGATTTGAATGAATAATTAAATCCCTCTACTTCTGCGAAACCTAAGGGTCAATTGTTATTCCAAGGTACAAAAATTGTGGAGAAAATTGTTGACAAAAAAATGTACTATTAAGGATGCCACACTACCATACAATGGGTGGGTGCAATTTAGCTACTAGTTTGGAAACTGAAACTATGGCATTCTTGTGGGAAACCCTTGGAATTTGGATATGGGGAAACTGATAGTACTGAATGTATACATGGATGTTGACCTATTGAATTCAGTGGCTGTAAATTATGACCCAATCACAAGGATTATGAGAACATTTGATGGAGTTGAAATGGTGAAGGTCACAAGGGATGAAATTATTGAGGTCTTCAAGCTCACTGAATGGAGTGAGGATACGGTGTCAATTGATGAAAGGGTGCTCAGGGAAAAATATGAGAAGGTGAGGCATACCTTCAAAATATTAGTATTGTAGCATTAATTGGCATCTTTTTTTGGTCAAAGTATCATCTTGAGCCCATTAAATAAGGATCCCTTCCCCATCAATTATTTTTTCTCTTACTCCCAAAGAACTTCCTATTCTTTGTGTCAAATTATTGGTTATGACCCAACTATAGGCATGCCCATGGTCTGGATGTATATGGAAAGACACATCCAACAACCTACATGTTGCACACTCTATGATTATGGAGGGTACTTTGATGAGAAGATTCATGAGGGCCTGGTTAAATTGAAAGAAGGTAGGGATGGAATTAGATTATATTGGTACCCATTATTCATGCACATGTTTTTGTTCAAGGGAGCCACATATTTTGGCAAAGATATGACATTGGAGAAAACAGAAGGTAATTTGGATTTGCTTGTTCAATGTTGGACGATAATTATTGACAAAGATGATAGGAAATTTGATTATATGGTGTTTGAAAATGTTTTTTCCTACAAGATAAGGAGAGTTTTAATCTTGAATATGCCTAGAATTCCTACAACCTTACTTGATTTTTTGAGGCCTAAGGACAAGAGGCCATATTTAAATATTGATCAAAATTGGGGGGATGTAATCCCTTACCTAGGTTACACAATCTTGAGGGTGTATGGTACAAGTGTCTCACCTCATATATTTCCAAAGGATGTGCTAGAAAGAATTGGTTTTCTAGAGGTAATGTGGCAATTGGAGGATGTTGAGAACAATCATTTGAAGGATCAAGGTAAGGGGACCTTTTTCCCTACATATACATGTTTCTCTGATTTTGTAATAATAAATGGAAGATGGAATAATATTAATGATATACTCAAGCCTCTCTAGATGAGGAGGGTGGGACCAAGAAACCACAATCCTGGGGGATTTATGGTATTACTAAAAGTAAGGATTAGAATTTCAAAATTAAATCATAACTTCCTCTTCCCTAAAGATGTAATAAGAAACATCTTTGAATTTCAATTGCAAGATGACCGAAAGATGAAGTGAATTTCCTATAATAAATTGGAGAAATAAATAAGGGAAAATATCCATAATTTACATCTCTTGTTGAGATTCCAAATCAAATGCAGAGAATTGAATATTTTTTTCAAAATTTTGAGACAATTGTTGGGTATTTGAAGGGAGAGAGATTGATTCAAAAGAAGGGAAAGGATATTGTAGTGAAAGAACAAGGTGAGGGGGATGCCCCTAAAATGGAAGAAACTCCAACCTCCCAACCTCAAAAGAACATAATTTTTTTCAAAAGGAGGAAGAATAGGGCGAAGGAAAAGGACACATCTACTGTCTCTTCTCAACAAGAGGAGCAAAGAGTCCCTTCACCAGAACATCAAATTATAATACCATCTCCTCCTAGGTCAACTGGTCCTATGATTGTGGACATTTATTCACCACCTAGGGAAGCATCACCACCCAAAAAACCACCTCAAAATAAGCAAAAAGTTGAATCAATTGGACTAGTAGATTATGAGAAAGACTCAATCTTGGTCACTGAAGAAGAAATGCAATAGGGCATGCCTTATCCCCCTATGGATATGGTCATAGAGAAATTAGGCCTAAGATTGAGAAAATTAGATCACTCAATCATGAATAATACTGGCAATGTTTGAGAGGAGGCATGCAAAAGATTCATGGATGATGATTCTTGTGTTAAGTCCTCTGCCTTTATGGAGTTTTCTTGGAGGGCCAAAAATGATGAATATGTAAACAATGTTACAAAGAAAAGGAGATTGCACCTGAAATTACCTGAGGCAATCATACTAGCTCAAGTAAGGAAGGAAATGAGATAGAGATTCCAAGGGATAACTACATAGGAAGGGAGAGAATTGGTTAGAAAGAGTATTGTCCTCCTATTGCTAGAATTGGACCTTGCTTCCATGATAGCCTTTGACACGATGAAGAGGTATGATAAATATCTATATAATTTTCAGGAGGAAGATACATTTGCACTGCAAGGATTTGCATTTAGCGAGTAGTGGGACACATTAGCTATCTGGGCTCTAGCCCCCAACACCAAGAAGCTAGAAGTTGAAGAGCCATCTGCAGACTATAGAGGGGGTTTAATCATAAAGAGAGTGTCTGATAGGTCTCAACTATTGAGGCTGCTACTATGTCAGTGAACATTGCTCAGTTCACAAAAGCAATAGTTGACTTAGTTATAGTTGAGAAGGAGAAATTAAGGAAAATTTATAATGATTTATTGATTTAATATGGTAAGTGCCAACAATAGATAATGCATTTGTAGACTGAAATGGAATTCTTACAAGAGAAGATGCAAAATTTCAGCCTAATGTGCCTACACAAATAGGTACTACTTCTCCTTCTATAGCCAAGATCCAACACCTCTTGCTCCTCCTGCAAGTTCTTCATGGGAAATTATGCCCTATAACATGGGAAATATTCCCATTTTAGTGGAGGAACCTAGCACATATTGTGCAAAACAGGAAAAAAAAGTTAGTAAAGAAGAATTGCTAGAAAATTGGAAGAAATATGAGGAAAAGTGTAGTCAACATGATAGGGAAATTTTTGTCAGCAATTTGAAAATTGTAACTATAGTATTGGAGCATTTAAATAGAGGAATTGACAAGAGATTAATTATCATACATGCTAATTATTCATCCATGGTTGATGTAATAAATAATTTTGACATTGATAAGGAGGTGGCAATTCCAATCATAGAGAAATGGATCCCAAGGCTCCAAGATTTGAGGCTAATGGTTGTGGGATCAAAACATGATGTAAATAATCTTGAAAAATTCAACCCACCCTTAAAACTATGAATGAAATTAAAAAATTCCAAGGATTAAGCCTTTGGAGGCTAAAATAAGGGAGTTGATTAAGATCTTTGATGAAATGAATCATGGTCTCCTTCCTTATATATTGAAGGATAATGGTGGGATTAAGTCCCTACAAGATTGGAGGAAGGACACAAATGAGGTAATTTCATAGCAAGCAATCTTAATCTATCAAGGGAATGACATGAGCATGCTAAAGAAAAAAATGGACATGCTTGCTCGAGCAAAAATTGCTTTGAAAGAATTTGATAAGGAAGCAAATCAAGTTATCGCCAAATATGCTCCTTACAAGTAGAAGGCTAATGATGTTATCACTTTAAATTTTCCCACAAAGGAAGAGTTTCAAGCATGGAAGGATAAATACCTTGATGTCTTGGAAGATTAGGTTGCTACTATCTGATGGTTACTACAATTTTGATCTTTTGGTCTGCAACAATGGTGAATAATAGATGAGAGAAAAATAATACATGGCCTCGAACTAGTAAAAATTAGGCCTTGGATAAAATATTATTTTCTCTCCAATTTGAAATCATTGACAAGGATGTAAACATGGAGGTAAATTTGTCTTTCTCTCTCTGTTCACTTTATTCTTTTCTTTCATTCAAGCCTGGCATATGTGGATAATATTTTGAGAGCACGAGGATATATTGCTACATCAAGTAAAAGGTGCCTTTTGGAAGGTGAAAAAAAATATTCATTGTCAAATTCAAATGGTCTTTGTCCCATGTGAAATTTCCCTCCATTTGAATTACAAATATAACTGCAAAGGGGAATATTCGTTGTAACAGTCCAATAGAGATAGGAAATGTGTACATTCTAGCTTGAAGATTGTTTTCTCGTTCATTTTATATAAGAAGGTATTCAAGGCCAAAAGTATGGGTTGGTTGGTTGTTAATTTTGATCATAGAGATTATTTTTGTAATGAGTATGTAGAGAGCATTTTAGAGTTTTATCTTAGGTTTTGAGTCTATCTATATGCATATGTAATTTTGGATAACAGTACTGGAAAGTGAACACATAATAGTGCAAATTCAAAGACATTTCTCTCTTGTTGTACTCAGTTCATGAATTATGAATAAAATGATCAAGGTTTATTTTATTGGTCTCGTTGTATTCCAATGATGTATGGCTCTCATCTTTGTTTTAATTCAAATAACTAATTAGACTACTCAGGTGAAGTTATAGGTTCATGCAATGTAATTGTAAAGATCTTTGTAAGAATTTATGGTTTAGGATACAATATTGAAATGTTGTAATGCAATGTTGTCAAAGCTTTATGATGCTATGTGTTATTTTGTTATTGAATTATGTTCGTGTTGAGATTGACTCTATTCCTAGGTTAAGGCATTGATCTGTTGTGTATTCATGATATATCTTTTGGTTCATACAATCAACAAATCAAATTTCTAAAGAAAGATTCTAAATGAACTACAATTTTTACTATTTTATGTTAGGTTATCCCATTCTCATGCTCTAAATGTTTAGTGTCGTAAAGGAGTATCCAACTTTTTGATATATTCCATTTATTGAGCTATTATATGAGAATCCATTTTTTATTTGCAATGTGCTCAGTTATTAGGTGTAGAGGTCTTTAAGTACATTGTGGGATCACCCTCCCGAGTCTTGCAGAGCTCGAAATGCAGGAGGAAAGAATTTTTTCTTTCAATCGTTAGTTGGCCAATCCCTTCAGGTCACTAAGGATTGGAATTGTCAATTCCATAGGCTTCTTTTAAGACCATCTTGGTTCTTAAGAAACAACCAATAGTTGGTACTCGTCAACTCACTCTGAACAATGTGTATGTCGAGGGATATCTGCCATAGATCTGTGCTACCACCTAAGCACCTCTCCACTAATAGCAAGATTGAAAATAACTTTTTGAGCCCCTCAAAGCATATTTATAGAATTTTTAACCCTAATGACACCCCAGCCCTAATTTATTATATACTAGACGTATCAAATGTCTTGTATCCCATCTCTTTTCAAGCTCATTTCTTTGTTTCTTCTCCTACCTTTTACTATTTTCATCTCCTACATCATCTTGCATCCTTCTAACCCATCTTTTTTGCTCAATGGGGCATCACCTCCTAACTAACCTTTCAATCCACTGGGGAAAATTTTTAAACTTCTTTGATGCAACATCACTTTAGGTGTTGCATCAAAGAGGGGAAAGATATAATCACCCTAAAAATATGACATTATTCCTCTAAATTAATTAACTAACATTATTTAATTAATTCACCCCTTTCTTCCCTTGTAATTAATTAAATAAATATTAATTCATTCATTCATTCATTCATTCATTATTCTTATTATAATTAATTAAATAATTTATTTAATTAATTATATCATCCTCTAAACTATAGTTATTCCAATCAATTAAATAATAGGAAATTGATCCCACTAAAATATCCCATTCTTCTAATCCCTATTATGTTAATTAATCCTCGATTAACTAACCTACTAACCTTCATTATCACATTCTCAAAATTTTAACTCCACTCAAGTTAATAAACCCTTTGTTTATTAACTCCATCTACCTCATTAAGCTAATTAACCCTTGATTAATTACCCTAACCCTGATCATTACCATTATTTCCTAATTTAAAATTCATCCTCAACCCCCTAATCTTATCTCATTAATGAGATAAATCCAACCTACCTCCACTATCTTACACATATTGAAGGTGTGTGAGCACACCTCACCCTTTCCCTCACACTCAATTGTGACAATTGTCACAACTGCTAATTAGCTACCACCTTGATCCATGTCTCATCTTCTCAATCAATCCTAGCCCTTTATTAACAATCAATCCTAACCCTTCATTAACAATCAATCCTAGCCCTCCGTTTCTCCCTCCCAATTTCTATAAATTGGGGCTTCAATTCCTCATTTATTCATCTTGAAATTAGCCATTGTTATGATGGTGCAATTGTGAGCAATCCACATTCATCTTTGGATCAAATCAAATAAAGTTAGGGTGCAATCTTGAGCTCAATATAGGAGGTTCATCAAAGGGTATAATACTTGTTATGATTTTTATGTTCATTTCCTTTATGTTTTACGATTTTTGGTGATAAAATTAATCCCTCTATAGTTGACACAACAATATCCTTGATCATACTGGAGGTTCACATCAATGACAAGACTAATGATAACACCAACAAATCTCAACCATGGTTAGAGGGTGATTATTTAATTATCATTAACTACCTTAAAGAGACTCAAGTTCTTAGTTGGTCAATAAAAAATTTGATTAGGGATTATATTTCTATTATCAAGTCCTTCAATGAATTCAATATCTCCCATATTTATAGGGATGGTAATATGCTTATAGATCACTTTTCCAATCTAGTTGTTTCTAATCCAATGATTAAAGAGGGATTATTATGACCCATTCCCCCTCGATGTCGAGATCATTATTAACCATGAATTACTATAGATTTAAGGTGGATCCTCCTTTATTGGTAATGATTTCTAGCAGTCACTTCAATGTGACTATCACATATATTCTAGGTAATTTTTTGTGCCACTTTCTTCTTTTCATGTGGCAAGGCTTGGCCATTTTCTTGGGTCCTCTTTATATATGTTGGGGTTTACTCCACATAGTTTTGCTTCTTCCCTGCTCATTTGGGTAATTGGATATGGGTGGTGATCGAAGTGGGGTGGAGCTAATCTCTTATGAAGGGACTTGAATTAATGTGTGAATTTGGAAGATTTTGGAGGAAAGAGTGACACCATATATTGAAAAACTTCATGGATTTGACTCTCAAGTGTCTAAAGTCTTTGTCTCTAGTTGGAAGAACCACATTCTCACTATGAATGGTATTGAGGTTGTTGTTTCTAAGGAGTTTATAGGGAATATTCATGGTTGTCTACAAATGGTAGAAAGATTTTCAAAGATAGAAAGGAATTTAAAGTGGCCATGAATGTGCTTTTAAAGAGGGGTGGGCATGAGAAACTAGCTAAAGTTTATTTTGGTGGGTACGATAGGAGTTCTATCAAGACTACTTGGGTTGATACAATAGAGGTAATTATGCATTATTTCACTTTGGACAGAAGGTTATCTACTCTTTTTGGATACCTTTTTTTGGGATTAAGGTGTCTCAACCTTAGAGTCCAAACATTGTTTCAATTGATGTAATTTAATGTATTGATTTATATTATTTAATTTCCTATGGTGTCATGTCACAAATTGGGACCCATCAGCTAGGTAGCATCCTCATTGGAGGTGATTGGATGACACATCATCATCCCAAGTTGACATAAGCATCCCACTTTGGAATCTATGACATCTTACAGATTCTATGACATGTCATAAGGAATCTTTGAATGCATGGGTGAAAGTTGGCACCCAAGTTGGGTTATGACAAGATGTAAGAGAATTGTCTATTTTTAGTTAGTTATGATAGATTCTCTTACAGCTGTAAGTGGTGTCAACTATCAAAAATTCTATGACAATTGTAAGATGTGTAAGGAATTTTTCATAAGCTATTTTTAGCATATTCTAGGCACCCAAGCTTGGAAGAAGAATATTTGCATGTTTGACACTTGTCAAGGATGTAAGGGAATATGTCACATGTATCCAAATGTGTGTCTAAGGCATTGGAAATTGTGCCATGTGGATTTGGATGCCCCTCACCTTCTAGATTCTTCTTGAAGCTTGTAACACTCTATTTATTGAGTGTCTCGAGTTTTAGAATGCATAGTTTGTTTGTAGGTAATGAAGTGCTACCAATATCACTCCAGAATAGGTGTTCATGTTGAAGCACTTGTTGAAGAAACTTGTACTTGGTGACATCTTGTATTCATTATTTAAAATAATAAAGATATTACTATGCTTTTGGAGGGTGGGGTTTTTTACTAAAATGGTTTTCCCCATGGTATATTTGGTGTCACTATTTTATGTATTATTGTTGTTCTATTTCCATTATTATATATATGTGCTTCTCATATTGTAATTGGAAAGGTGACAATTTTTTTGTAACTCTCCCCTGATTAGATTAGTGTAGGAAGATATTTTTTCTCATGAGGCTTCCTTTCAGTTGGTATTAGAGTTTGGCCAGCCTTGGTTCCTTTGTTGGGTTTGAAGGGTTTTTTTAGCCAATCTTTGTTTCATTGGGAGTTTTGCAAAATTGTGTGTTTCATTACCTTGTTGTAGGAAAGAGATGGCAGGAACATCTGGGAGGATTGAGATGGAGAAATTTAACAATGGTAATTTTGAGTTGTGGAAGATTAAAATAGAAGATATGCTCATAGACCATTACCTATGGGCTGCTATTTCTGGAACCAAATTGCCAAGCATGAAACAAGAAGATTCAGATCTCATGGATAGGAAAGCCAAGGGTCTTATTAGATTTTGTTTGGCTGATTTAGTCCTCTTGCATTTCCATGAATTGAAAACTTTTGCTTCTTTGTGGAAGAAGCTTCGTGATGTCTATCAAGCTAAATCCCTGGTAAACAATATTTTCTTAAGAAAGAAGATGTATTATCTGAAAATGGAAGATGGAGGGTCCATAGTAGATCATCTAAATACATTTAACATGTTGGTTGCACAATTGGGTTCCGTTGGAGACAAGATTGATGAACAAGATTGTTACATGCTCCTTTTGTGTTTGATGTTGAACTCTTGGGATCACCTGGTAATGGCTATTGGAAACATTAATTCCACCTTTAATATGGATGAGGTTTTTGCCTCATTATTATCTGAAGAGATATGAAGGAAGTCTTCTGAAATGGCCAAGGAGGCCCTTGTAGTCTGTGGTAGACCAAAAGAGAGAAGCAAAAAGAAAGAAAATAAATCTAAGTTAAAGTCTCTAGGGAGATCAAAATCTCCTAGTAAGAAGTCCAAGGAATTTTTTTGGAATTGTGGTGAAGTTGGTCACATTCGTAAAGATTACAATAAGGAGAAGAAGTAGAAAAGCAAGTCTTTCTTCAATTCTAAATTTGAGAAATGATCCCAAGATGATGGAGAAGCATTTATTGCATTCTTGGCAGCCCATGCATCAAATGATGTGTGGTTGATAGATTCAGGTGCATCCTTTCACATGAATTCTCATAGAGATTAATTCTCAAAGTATGAGGAGTACAATGGTGGAGATGTGTGCCTAGGTGATAACTCTCATTTGAAGATTGCTGGCCGTGGAAGAGTCAAAATCAGATTTCCTAATGGAAGCATGAAGAGGATTAATGGTGTTTTGTATATCTCGAGTTTGGTATGAAACTTTCTTTCTATAAGTAAATTGAATGATTCGGGAGTGAAAGTTGTTTTCTCTACTGGAGGATACAAGATGACTAAAGGAGCTATGGTGTTGGCTAAGGGGGTTCATATTGAGACTCTGTTTAAGTTGGATGCATGCACTATACAATGTAATAGTTCTTTTGATGTACTAAACAAGAGACCTTTGGATTCTTCATCCTCACCATCAGATCATGCACAAAAGAAGCAAGTTGTAGCTACATCTGATGGTTGTGCATTTTGGGTATCTAAAGGTGCTCATTCCATGGAAATGAAGCTTCCTATAGAGAAGACAATGTTATGGAACCAACAACTTGGTCACATTGTTGAGAAGGGTCTTAGAACCCTAAAAAATAAGAGGCTTGTTTAGGGCCTTGATGATTGTAATCTCGAGTTTTACTTTTGTGAACATTGTGTATATGGAAAACAACATTGTGTTTCTTTCTACTCTAGTTCTCACAAATCTTCTACGGTTTTGGACTACGTTCATTCAGATGTTTTTGGTCTTGTGAATGTTCATTCATTATCAAAATCTATATATTTTGTTTCTTTTATAGATGATTACAATAGAAGGATATTTGTTTATAATCTCATAAATAAAGCTGAAGTCTTTAGTCGGTTTAAGGAGTTTAAGGCCTTGGTAGAAAATCAAACTAGTAGAAAGATTAAATGTTTGAGGGCTAATAAGGGTGGTGGGTTTTGTTTCGTAGAGTTTGACAAGTTTTGTAAAGAGTACAAGATTGAGATACATAAGACAACTCCCTATAATCCACCTCAAAATGTAGTTGTAGAGAGGATGAACACAATGTTGATGGAGAGGGATAGGATTATGTTGAGTGGTGCTAGCCTTGAACAAAAATTTTGGGCTGAAGCAATAGCCACTACATGTTATTTGATCAATAGATCTCCTACATCAATGCTTGTTGGTAAGACACCCATGGAGGTGTGGTCTAGTAAAAATACTTCAATGAGACATTTCATAGTGTTTGGTTGTGAATCTTATGCTCATGTTCCTTTTGAGAAGACATCTAAGTTAGAGAACAAGGCTATTAATTATATCTTTATTGGCTATGGTGTTGATGTGAAAGGGTAAAAGCTTTAGGATCATATAGCTCAGAAGGTTCTCTATAGTAGAAGTGTGATCATCGAAGAAATGAAACCTTCCTCTTTTGAGCTACAACTAGAAAAAGAGTAGAAATAGAAGAAGGAGGTGGTTCAGATCCCCCTACTCTGAAGAAAGAAGAACCAAGTACTCCTATTAGAACTGATGATGAGGAGAGATCAAGTAGCTCTGAAAGTTTTGAAGAAGAAGGAGAACCTCAACCTCAGCCTTTTAGGAGGTCTACACGAGTTTGGTGGTAACAAGAAAGGTTTGGATATTCATTATTGGATTTCACTTGCATAATTTCCTTGATTACTAATAGTCATGAGCCTAGGACTGTTAAAGAGGCTATAGGTATGAATGATTCAATTCTTGGATGCAAGCCATGGATGAGAAGATGGCTTCATTAAAGAAAAATAAGACTTTGGATTTGGTACCTTTTTCCAGTTGGATGTAAACCTATTGGTTGTAAATGGTTTTTCATGAAAAAGTGTTGTCATGTTGGTAGTGTTGGGAATTATAAGGCATGGTTGGTTGCTAAGGGATTTTACCAAGTGGATGGAATTGATTATGGGGAGATATTCTCTCTTGTAGCGAAGCTGACATCTATCTGGCTTGTATTGTCACTTGCATCAGTGTATAACTTAGAAGTGGAACAGATGGATTTGAGGAAAAAATTCCTTCATGGTGATTTGGAGGAAGAGATATACATGTCACAACCAAAGAATTTCATTGAAAAAGGTAAGGAAAATCTGGTTTGCAAACTGAAGAATTCTATGGTTTGAAATACTCTCCTAAAATGTGGTACCAGAACTTCGATACCTATGTGTTGTCATTAGGATTTCAGAGATCTAAATATGACCATTGTCTATAATTTAAAACCAATAGCATTCACATTCTCATTATTTTCATATCCATAGATGCTATGTTGTTTATTGGGAATGGTAAAATTATGATTTTAGATTTGAAGTTTTAGTTGTTGTCACAGTTTGAGATGAAAGACCTAGGTATAGATAGGTACATTCTCGGAATGGAGATCACTAGAGACAAAGATGACAAAAATATTTTGTTAAGAAAGAGCAAGTATGTGAACACTGTGTTGGAGAGATTCAACATGGTAGATTGTAGACATTTAGTTGTTCCTATTGTTGATGCCTAAAAATTCTAGGCACACAGCCTCATGGGAAACTCAGTTAATGGGAGGACCAATTGTGCTAAACTGAGTAACCTCCAAATTTCAAATAATTCGGTTCTTCATGTATTGGGGTTGAAAAGGGAAATGGAAGAAGATATACAAAAATAAAGTCTAACGCTAAGGTGATGCGCTAATATTTAAGTGAATAGGCACAAGAAATCTTCCGTTCGATTGAGATTTGAAGGCCTGTACAACATTTTATATTCCAAAAATAATAGAAAGAAGAGATTAAATTCTTAAGAAATTAATCAAATGGCATAATATGACTTCCATATGCATTCACTGAACAAGAAGAGTACAAACATGATCTGAACAGTGAAATTATACTGAAATTATAAAAGCTTTGATGATAAACTACTCATTGACATAATATTTAGCACAATATAATGTTTCATCAATTAACTAAGAAATAGAGAGGCTAAACTAATTGACACAGTCTATTAGTCTTAATACAAGAAATAAAAACAATACAAAGAATGAAAGTCTTCTAGTATTTCTCTATGTAATTTTTTGAACCCTTTCTTAGAGAGATGAAGCCCTACATATAGATTTCTTCAACCACCTAGATGCGGATAACAAAAAATATTCCCAAGAATGGATCATACCACTTGTCAAAATGATTCTCCCCAACCGAAATGACATTTTGTTGCCTCGAATAAAGTGTGCCCTTTGCCCTATGATTGTCGTAGCATGGGAGTAGAACTAGATAAATATCCTGAAGACATGTGTCATTCCTTTATCCCTCCTTTACAACCATAGTCCCCATGGTGATGGCACATGGTGTGTTCTGTGCTCAGAGATTTGACTGCTAGGATCACCAAAAGGGTACCCATGGAGGATACAATGTAGAAACTGGGTGAAGCTCGATGATGAAACAAAAGGGAGAGAATTATCAAAGGCATGCGCTACTAACACGTGGAGCAAGAGAATGAAAGCATCACTGAAAGAAAGCCCAGAAATATGAAAACATACAAAGCATAGTCTAGGGAAAATGAAAAACCAATAAAACCCACCAGGAGGGAGCTTTAAGGATTATTAAATCCACAACTTTTGGTGACTATCAAGGGGAATTTCGCCTACAGAATGAGAACCCAAAAAACTAGTTCCAAGACCAAAAATCTAACCATTGGGCAATACTTAGAGCTTTGAGAGGGCGGTCTGGAGAGGCATCCAATTGGTCTCAGATGGCATTGATAAGGCACGTAGATTCTCTTGCACCTCATGCAAATTGATAAATTCTTTGAATGATAGCTCCATGGAGATTCTTTCCCCAAACTTAATCTAGAAAATAAGCCTCTCTATCAAATAGATGACACTTTCAATGTCTGCCATCGTGGGAGGATAATTGAGTGATTGGAAAGCCGATAGATCTTATTGCATTTCCTTGATCCTTGTTGTGATATGCTCTATCGTGGCCATTGATTAATCAAAGAGAAAAGGAGAGGGAAAGCCCATCTGAGTCAAATGAGAGAATTGCATCTACATATGATTCATAGTCTGACTCAGAGTGACCAAGTAATTGTTATCTTGGAGAATTATTTTATGAAAATGGATGAATTCCCTTGCCCTTTTGGCAACCGATCTTCAGTCATCTATTCCCACCTTCACCAAGTCAACATTAGTCACTATGTATAATTTTCCTATCAATTGCTTGGCCTCGAGCACTCTTTCAACAATAAAATTATGGAACCTTCTCAATTGTACGATGCACCTCTTTGTTTAAATTCACCGCATCTTCAATGAATTGCAGTGCTAGTTACAGGGACCAACAGAAAGACTTAACCTTCTCCCAGTAGGAGACATATAATTTTTGTGCCACAATGAGGGAATCCAATTGAGGAACAGAGGGTTGGGAATGGATTTTTAAGAGATTTATCTCAACATCGTTTGACTCGATCTCTTTCAGTAGCTCCTTAATCTTCTTGTTGGATGTACTGAGCTATTCCTGTAGAGATGTTAAATATGTATCTTTTCTCCTCAGCAACTCCTCCACCTAACCTCAGGCTTCACATTATTTTTCCATAGAGATATTCATTTCCCTGATTTCCTTTTCAAATTGAGCATGTTGGTCCTAAATTTCTTTATTCTTTTCCTGAGCTTCTTTCTCCACCCAAGCCAATCAGTCGTGAAGCGCCTTTTTTTTGCTACTGCAAATTAGCAACCAGGTTTGGATATTGAGACTAGAAATTTGCAAGTTCCTCTTGTAGCTTGGCCTTTTCCAATTATGCTTGTTGGTACAAGCGTGCAATTTCCACATCTTTAGCCTTTTCCTTCCTCTGCAAGATATCGACCCTTTCCTTAATGTTCCCGAGCTCTTCTTCCATTTTTGTCAATTAATGACTATGCTTCAAAAATTCTGCAGTTACAACCCGTTGAGTTTCCTCCATTACCTCAACTTTGTCTTGTTGTCGGGCTAAGTGTAGATCACTCCCCATGGCATGAATCTTGTAATCCTCAGGTTGCATCTACCCTTGAGGTTTGATGATGTTAGGCGTCATGGATGAAAATTTTATTGATCCTTCAACCTCATTAAAAAGGGTTTGCATGCATGGATCTGTAGGTTTTACAACATCCTTTTCTTTTCTTTTATAGGCTCTCCTAGCTCGCAAAATTTTGGTCATGACAGTTTTCCCAAAAAATTCTGCTAGTGACCTAATTAGTTCACCGAAAAAGGGGGAATCGGGAGGAAGAGAAAAAGGGAAATAAATCATCATGGATTCAGATGAGGTCTTCTTTGGGAGAGTGACCATTAGTGGGGAGAAAGAAGGGATGCCATGTTGGGTTCCAGAGAAAGGGGAAGTGATGAAAGAACTCGCAAGGGACTGTGGCATGGGCTACAGAGACATAGATGAAATCATTTTGTTTGTAGAATGGGTCAGAGCTGATATGATGGAAGTAAAAGGATTTGCAATAGAGGGCTCAGATTGGGCCTCGATGAAAGATGGAACATTCCATGGGGGAGTAAAAACTATCTATCTAATGGGGAGAAAGGGAGACTAAAAATAATCCTCGCGGGTGCAGAAGCATAAAACGATAGTTTGATGCTTGAGGTGGTCAAAGCTAATGCAGATGCAACAGGGGTAACCAAATATTGAGATGTGAGATGAGGGGGAGAGAAAGATACCTACATCATTGAAGATTCTGACCCCTGGATTGTTGTAGCAGGTACCCGGGACCTTTCTCCTAGAGTAGCATCGATGTGCAGCTTCTTCCCAGGTGGAGAAATGCCAATGTCTATGACCTCCTGGGATTGTTGGATTACCCTAGTCCTCTTAGTAGCCCATGTATGTGGTAGCATGACTTTTGCATGGGATGTAGTTACTTTGTAACTCATTAGAGTTTCATTGGGCCCTTCCATCGTATGTTCACTTCCCTGCATTTGGGATTTCTTCAAGTCTTTGTCTAGTAATATTGCAATTGCTTCCTCTTGATCCACTTCCTAATGATCCTTAGCATTAGTATCATCATGCTCCCTATTCCAAAGTTCATCAAATTTTCTAGCTCCAAAAAACTGGCATCAAGACACTTGGTTTCTTGATGATAAACCTAGAATTTAGAAATATTCTCCCCACTCCACTAGTGGTTCTTGGTTAATTCATTAGAGGGTGGCTCCAATTTTGCACTTGTCACTAGGCTTGGCCAAAGGATAATAAAAGGATAACCATGGAGGCCTTCCTATTTCCATGGGAATATAGGCCAAGTCAACAAAGAGAGTATGGTTCCCAGTGAGTGGACTTTGTCGAGTTTCCTAGTAGGGTTGGGAGCTATAAGTCACTTTGATATTTAGACCCGCCAAGTCATCTTCAGGGTTATATTCCCATTTTTCACAAATCAATACCATCCCTAGATGAGAAATCTTTGTAGTTAGTAGACCTTACATCTATTTCCTCTCCATTATTATCATTCCAAAGCTTAAGGGGCATTTGAAAAATCCCTTCTGATGTTTTCCCCCACAAAACTTGTTGTCTATAAGTGTTAGTTGCCTAAATACCTCAAGGGCCAAAACCCTATCTATCACACATACTGGGAGCCGAAATGGTTCCTCGGTAAAGCCACACATTCTGACAAGTGAAAAATCCTCCCCAAGGAACCAGTCACAAGGAGGGATAAAATCTTGCATCCATCTCACTTGTTGAGTGCAGAATCGATAACATCCAAGCTCACCTTCTTTATCAACAACTTTCAATATTAGGGTCAGGAAAGAGTTGGAAAATGCATAATAGTCATAAGTTTCAGAAAGGAGATGGGTCCACACAAAAATTGGCCTTCTCACCCCTCTTTCATAAAAAAAGGACAAACCCATATGGGCCTTGAAGAAATCAAGGTTTTGATGCAACAACATATGAGCAAGAAAAGAAGAAAACTTGAACCTATACCATGTGTGATACTCCTTAAATTGGTCTAGCATTTCCCAAAAAATGACCTCTGTGAAGTCATACCAGAACATGGTATATTGTTTTCTTAAGTGAAAATCCATACCCATTTGAAACTCCTACACCTCTTTGTCACTATCTATGCTGCAAAAAAAATGCCAACACTGAAAAATACTTTTGGATGTCTAAATTCAAACCATTGTTCCCAAATGGAAACTGAGGTGCATGTTTCTTTCCCTTGGGCCTTTTATTTCGTAATTGTAAAAACTTAGGGTGTGTGTTCTGGTCCTCCAGAAAGTGTCCAAATTGCTTATGATGAATGTCTCAGGTTCTTCTTCAATATGCCTTGTAGGGATACATAGCATATCCCAAACAACATCAAGGCTAATTACTAGCCTCAGGTTTCAACCTTGTATGACTCCAGTATCCAGATTGAAATTTTGGGCACATTCATGAACCAATTCTGGGTAATGATGCACTAAGGGGAGCATATACTACAGAAGACTGCACAACCACAACTTGTATGCAAAAGACTCCTGATCCTTAGTATTTTTCATTCTTTTGCAAACTGCTTCCCTAAAATTCTTACAATTGGTTTTGAGCTCAGGATCATAAATATTGTCCCATTCTTCTACTATCTAGACCGTGTTCCTATGGGTATTATTCTCCATGACTTGTGTGTGAGGCCATTTTGGCTTTTCCAACATCCCAGGCAAGGCATAAGAGATATCACTGAAAACATGGGTCGTTGGCACCGTCAAGATGGCATTTGATAAGCTTGTGTTCGTCTCTTCTTGTGATGCCATCTTGGAATTCTGTGCCATCTTCTCTTTGAATTTTTTTGCAAAGGCTTTCTAAATTTCTACAAATCATGCTTGAATTATTTCTTAGCAAACTATATGCTCAACTTCTTCTCAGCATTGTTCTTTTGCATGCAATATTAACCATTCTAAAACTTAAGTTGGAAACAACGATTGTTTTTAGCAATTAATTCGGCATGTATTGCCAACCCATCTATTCATGTGAAATGAATTCTCGATCTTTTGAAAAGACATTAATTCATAATGATGATTAGCCATCATGTCCTATGGTGCCACCCTTTGGGAAATTGAGCTAGGAATAAAAGGGTGTATGAAACCTTTCAAATGCTTTTGCACTTAATAACCTCATGAAAATGATTCAGCAAAAAGGCATAATAATTACACAAAAATATTTGAGTTGATCTTTGCAGACTAAAATGCATTTATAGCTAGACACTTGGCACTTGACCATGTAGACTACCACTTGCCCCTGTCATAATTTTTAGCTAATTAATTATCCCATCGTAATTTGCACACAATTTTATTTTTTGTTGGGATTTTTGAGTTAGCACCTCGATCAGCATCATGCTTATCACACACATTGTACCCCAAATACCTTTATAAATAGACCTAGGGGTAACTAGAGAATTCATACTTGGTAATTGGGTTTACTGATAGAGTCAATGTATACTCCTAGTAGGCTAACTAGCAATAGGTCTCAGGTGTCTTTCCTGGGGGAGAATTTTCTAGTAGGAATTTGAAACATATGACAAAGAATAAGTATTCCTTGGCCATAGTTGCAATAAAATGGGTGTTGGGAAAAGACTACATAGAATATGAAGATAAATATCAAGTTAACACTGATATTTGTTCTCATTTTGTTGCTTCTATGTTATATATTCAAGTACCAAAATGGATGATACTAAGGATTACCCTTGAATTTTTTCCCAAGCACTATCTCGAAGGCCTTAGGGAAGTTGTGACAAATGTAGTGCCTGGCTTGGGTATTCCAACTGCAAGTGACCTTCATTGTCATATTGAAGAGGAGGCAATGGTGCCTTGGGTGCAATTTCTAAGTGGATTTCGTGTGATGACCATTGAGGAACATCGTCAGAGGGTGTCTCATGCCTGCCACTTCCTACTAAGGTGTGACAATGTAGATCTTTTCTATGACATGGAGTGGTATACTAATTTCAAAGACCTGGTGTATCCTCCTCCACTTGCTACTTTTGCAAATGATCCTGTTGATCCTGTTGAATCTACTTCTGAATGAATGAAAAAATTTCTCCTCTCTTTTTCTATATATATATCTCAAAAAAATTCTTAATAAATATACTTTCAAAAAGCTTGGCCTAAGAGCCACTTTTAACTGTAATATCCCAAAGTAAATATTACCATATAATGAATATATAGCTCTTTTGTCAAGTTTTTCTCTCCTTTTCCTTCGGATTCTTATGTTCTAAAAGGGTTTCACAAAAATAAAGACTTGGCTGAAAAAAACACACAAAATAATTACATATTTACATATTTACAATGTAAAACTGGTTAATAAAGCTAATTAAACAATTTCAGGTGAATTTCATTGATAGGAACTCCCAGTGCTTCTTTTTCCATGTTTTCTAATTCAAATGCATTGTGTTGTTTAATTGAATTATACGATATGGACCTTCCCACAAACTATCAAATTTTCCATTTTGGTCGGGCCTTGCGGCTCTCTCATTAAATTTGAGCACCGAATCTCTGCACTTAAGACTTTGGTTAGGGTTTTCTTATCAAACCACTTCTTAACCACCTATTGATGGTTACACATGGCCATTAGTGTATTTTCCCTTTTTTCTTGTACCTCTAATAGTTCATCTAACTAGACTTACATGGCTCTATTTTGCTCTACTTTAGGAGACTTAAGCAATTGTAGTGTAGGAATTTCCATAGAGACATGCAATAGCATTTCCTCTCTATATACCAACTCGTACGAAGAAGTCTTTAAGACTTGCTTGGGAGTTATGTGGTCCACCCATAGCACTACTTTGAGATTCCTATGGCATTCTCTCTAATGCTCTAACCCTATTCTTTTGATAAGTTGGAATAAATTCTTAATAGTCGACTTAGCCAAACCATTTCCCTATGGGTAATAATTTGAAGATGTCTTTAGGAATATTCCATGCTTAAGTGAAAATTGACATACCTTCAAACCTAGGAAGGCTTTTGCATTTTTGGAGATGATGGTCTTGGGCTGGCCAAACCTTGTTACTAGCTCTTATAGGAAATTTACAATCTCCGCTTCAGTTGCATTCTTTAAAGGCATGGCCTTTGTCCATCTGTTGAAATAATTTGTGGCCTTAAGGATCCACTTATGCCTAATACTAGAGTTTGGGTTAATCATTCCAATGAAATTAATCCCCCATTGCATAAAGGGATCTTCTACCACTATTAGATTCAAGGGCATAGCTAAGTTCTTCCTCCTTCTGATAAAGAATTAGCATTATTTGCAAGATTTGACTGCGCAATATGAATCATTAAATAGTGTAGGCTAGAAATATCCTACACACATAATTTTAATGGTAGTGGTCTTTGCAGAGAAATGTCCACCAGTAGGACTGCTATGAAATATGTCTAGATTTTTTTGTGCCTTCTCTTTAGTCATGCACCGTACAAGAACACCATTGAAATTCCTTTTGAAGAGGACTCCTTCAATAAGCACATACCCACTATTTTGTAATCTATTAAATATTTTCTTCTGAGAAGGGAGGTCCGTCGGATATTTCCTAGTTTGCATAAACTTCATTCTATACACTAACCAACAACCCTTAGACTCAGCTTCATTTAGAAAAATTAGTTCAAGTTGTTCCTCCTCTATTGACACTTCATTGTCTTGTGCCAAATATTCTCATAACCCTCTCCCTCGCACGACTTTTGTGGGCTTGACATCAATGCCATACTCAAGGATCTTAGTTATTCAGTTGGACCTCTTTTCGGTGATCTCTCCTTCCATAATGCATTCACGTGCACTAGAATGTGCTACATATGCGACCACTTTGCTACAAGATATTAGGTGTCAAATTTTTTTAAGCCCTTTAACAATGGTGAACGCCTACCTCTCGCCGAAGTTGTACTTCATCTCATAATATTTTAAGGTTTGAGATTGGAAGGCTATCAGATGCTCTCCCTTTCCTTCATCATCTTTTTGGGTTAAAACATTAGTTATGCTAGACCTGCTACTAAACACATACATTATGAAGTCCTTTGATAAGTCTGGGTTCACCAGCACATGAACTAAAACAATAGCCTCCTTGAATTTATCAAAGGATTCTCTTGCATCTTTTCTCCATTTGAATAATTGATCCTTCTTGAGTATTAGGGTGATAGGTTTGATTAGGCCTACAAAATCCAAAATAAATTTGCTTACAAAATCTACCTTCCCTAGGAAGGGCTGAACTCCCTTCTTGTTTACCGGTGGGGGAAGTTCCTTGATTGCCTTCACCCAATCTAGATCGATAGAAACTCCATCCTTGGACACCACATGTCCCAATAATGTTCCTTGAGGCACTCAAAAGACATATTTTTTTCGGTTCAGGGATACCTCAAACTCCTAGCATTTTTGGAAAACCATTTCAAGATGATCAAATTGATCATATTTTGATTTAGAAAATATAGTAAGATCATCCAAGTAGATCAATATTATCTTATTGATTAGTTCTCTAAAATTGATATCCATCGCTTGTTGAAAGGTAGCTCCTGTATTTGAGAGACCAAAGGGCATTTTCACATAAGCAAATGTTCCCCACTTATTAGTGAATGTCGTTTTTTGTCGATCCTCCTCTTTGACCCAGATTTGGTTGTAATCGGAGAATCCATCCATAAAATAAACCATTTCCAAGCTAGACACTATCTACAAAATTGATTCCATGGAAGGCAATGGTTAGTGATCCTTCAGGGATGCCCTATTCAGATCCTAGAAATCAACATAGAGGCATATGTCCCCATTTTTCTTTCAGACCAAAACTAGGTTGGACACCCATGTACTATGCTTTATTGTGAAGAAAATCTAGGATGAGATCAACTTCCTCAACTCTTGTTCCATTAATATCTCAATCTTTGGGTTAATTGGCCTTTACTTTTGGTGAATAGATTTCACCCCTTCCATCAATTCTATGGTATGTTGGATGACTTGAAGATCATATAAAAATGCATGAGCCTATCTTTGTCATATTGGGGAACATCCTTCCCAACCTTAAGCTTCCTCCCATCTCTGACCTGAAGATCTACATAGTCGCCCTTGTCCACTACAAAATTCCTCTTGTCATTTCTTATCATCACAATCAAATATATGTTTTGAAAGTGACTAGTCCTTTTGGAAGCTTGTTAGACCTTAGTTGAATAACTTTCCCTTCATATGCTTCTACAATTTTTGGTTGGAGCTGATCAGAAAACTCTCCTGAGTGTTGAATGAATGAGGCAATTTGTTCATCAATTTTGAACACTTGCCAACATTGGTCATTGTTTGGGATTGCGGTCAGACAATCACTCACACAGAGTTTATGTTCTTAATTAATTCAAAAGCGGAGTCAAATTGAGATCATGTTGCCGCCATGCAATTGGCAGTTGTATTCTACTCTCTGGGCACCATCTAAATATTCAAGGCATCAAAACTTTCAATCAAATCCTAGACCCTATGTCTATAAGATTGCATGTAGAAATTATTTGTTGTGGAGATACCTCGAACTTGATTGACTACTAACTCAGAATCTTCGAACACCATTATATGTTTAACACCCATTCGCTTTGCAAGACTTAGGCCTTGCATGAGGCCTTCATTTTCAACTTCATTTTTTGAATACGAAAATTTAAAGTGAAAATATCTAAACGCCTTTTCATTGGGTGGGGATATCAAACATATCCTGGCTCTTGCACCAACTTTGCATCTTGCTCCATCAAAACATAGTGTCCATAGCTCTAAGGCTTGGCAACCCTCAAGTTCCTTCACCACCTTTAGAATTACTTGATCCTCATCATAGATCACATAAGTTCCCAATCTGATGGCATGATAATTTCCAAAAGGATCAGTGTCTATAAATTCACTTAAGATGACCTCTTCTTCATCAGTCCGATCTTCTGTCACCTTCTCATCCTCAAGTAATTCAGTATAATACATCTCATTTTTGGTGATAGAGGTATGAACAACCTCAAAATTTATCATGGCTTCATCTGCTATATGTTATGAGTGCAAAGGTTTGGACACTATTTTCATCTTAGCTCCATGCTTGGTCCTAAAAATTAAGTGTGACCAATCTAAAGAAATATATCCACCAATTTTAGTAGTGAGCTCCCGTGATAAACAAACACCGAACATGGGAGGGACGTCTATGATTACGATATCTTGATTAATTGTGATACTAAAGTAGTGATGGTAGGATGTTGTTGCTGTCACAATTCCTACTCATTTAATTTCTTTAATGTCAACCCAGGGGTATCTAAATCTATTTTTGAAAAGAGTCGGATCAATTTTTTTGGGGTGGGGTTTGTTGGTTTCAACTCAATTAGGAGTCTTTTGGAGTTATTTTTTCTCTATCGAGAGAATTTTTGTGTTATAACTATTTAATCAGAAGTGATTCTTATACTATCCTTCTATTCCCTAATCCACACTAAATAACCTTCAAAATGGAACTTAAACAAAGAGGTTTCATTTCAGGACAAATTAAATTTATGAAAGAATGGAATATTAACTTTATCTACTCTGCTAAATCTTGAAATCTATTTAAAACTTAATTAATTTCTTTAGAAATAAACTACTCCATCCCTCACTTCACCAAATTGACAAGTAATTGTTCCTCTTTGCAAAAAATCCATTAAAATGACGATTTAGACTATTTCAGATCTGCAATAACTTTTTAACTAAGAAATAAACCATAGAAAACATAAACAGTAAAATGTAACTCTGACCTAAGATTATTTTCAACACACAACAAATGAAATGATTCTAATCCTAAGATAGAACATATCAGTGATAAATTAAATTAACAACTAAAGGATCACCTTCCTTCTGAAAGTGGACTGTTCTACTTCTGGAAAAATTAAGCACAAAGTTGAGATCAACTTCTTTTTATTTCCATAGAATGTGCCCAGATAGGGACAAAGTACAAAGAAAATGATTCTAACTTAAAACAAAAAAATAAATTACATGAGAAAGTTCAAAAACTTGATACAATCTAACATCCAACTAAGTTGGGGCTAGATATAAATATCCTAACTTAATCCAAGTCTAGGAGATATCCTAGTGCACTTGAACATAGGTGTGTAGATCCTCGTAACTCTCTTGAGTTGGCATTGAATTCCATATTTTTGAACTGGAGGTGCTTTGTTGGAACTATGGTTGTGGTTGGTAGATCTCTCATCCGAACTAATGAATCAAAAGGAAACCAGTTGGCAGATAACTCACTTGAGGATGAGTCACACATAACTCAACCATTCATCACTTTTAAATAGAAAAAAATTAACATTTATTTGAGAAATAAATATTAGCCTAGTTACATCATAAAGGTTCACTTAATATGAAACATTCATAGGTTTATCACCACATCAATCATGCATTTAACAAAAATAAGAATTCATATTGACCATTCACATTCTAAGTCTTTATACCTCATTAAGTTCATAAATGGATACATAAAGGAAAACATTATGAGTTCTAAAGCCAAAATATAAAGTATTAAAAAGGTATAAACTTAGTAATTATGAGGTCTTTACTGGGTCTCATCATTCTCCCCCTCTTGTTTTTAATCATGCCCTCATGGTTACAAAGTAGATGGAGTAGGAATACCCCTGTTGAGTGTTTCCATCTAGATGGCACAATCGAAAACACCTGCTTTGTATTCCATAGCAATTCTTGTGGATAGAGAAAAACCATTATTCTTTTCTAGCTTATCATACTAGGTTTTTATGACTTCATCTAGTATTTGTGCAAAGAATTTATCTATGGTGCAGGCATGATGATCATAGGAATTTTGAATCTCATCCCAATCCATAATTCTTTCTGTTGATGAATTAAATTGATTACATATCTTACCTATACTAGACTCCACCTGATATTGTTTGGTGTTATTGGTTCCCTTCTTTTTAGTGGTTCTAGAAGTGTTCTAAACCTTTCTTCACATGCTTGCAGAGCTAAGGGGGGAAGATCTCCTTCAAAATCCTGGTAAGTTGCAATACTATTCAACATATTAGTGGCATAGACAGGGGTTACATCATTGAGTCTTGCAATGGATCTAAATCTCTTGATGTAATATATTAATTCTAGATATTTTGGCCTCATTGGTAATCCATATGTTTATTTTTATTTCCTGTATTCTTCCATCCTAGCTGACCATTCAACCTGGTTTTTCAACAATGAAACAAATGATTTGATATGGAGTTCAGCAATTTAGACATTAAGCACTGAATCATCATTATTACCCATGAGAAATCCATGTTGGAAAAATTCACATATTTAATTCTAGATGTGTGGATAACTATTAAAGTAACAATCCATAAAGTCATAACCAGTCTAGAAATCAGTAGGCCTTTTTAGTACAATTTGATTCAATTTCTATTTCAGAAACAAATCTCTAAGAAATAATCCATATACTCCTGAGGGCTTCTTGGTGAAAACTAATGCAAATGCTATATCTACTGTCTTAATTATCCTTTCCTCTGCTTCTTCCTTTTCTTTTGTGACTTTGTCTAATTTTTATTGAAGTTCTTTGTTAAGTTGCTTATACTTCATAGCTATCAGAGAAAGGTATCTAGGCACTGTGGGTTTTCCTTTATGTTCCTCTTTAGGTGGAGGCAAAAGCATTAACATGTTATTGAGTACATGTGGCTGTACTTTTTCTTTTGTCTTAGCCCTTTCTAGTTTTGTCTTTAACCTTTGAATCTCCCTATCCTTTTGTTCATTTTGGATAGTTATTTTAGTCATATTTTCTTCTGTTTCCTCCAACTGTGAGGACAAATTGACTAATTTTCTTCTCAAATTGTTCTTTTAACTCATTTGTTTTTTTTTTTTTGAAATTTCAATGTTTCCTCATCTTTTTGCTTTATTTTCTCCTCTAACCTTAGATTTTTCATTCTAAACTCTTCCAATTCTTTTTCTAACTTAGATATCCTAAGTGCAACCTGAATCTATTCTTCCTCTTTTTCTTTTAAATTTTCATTATCTGATGGTGTTTCCTCCTCTTCCATGGGTTGTTTCCCTTCACGGTGGATGAATGTTTCTTCACTGTGTTGAGCTATCTCTTCCTGCTCAATTCCCATAGTTGAAATATTAACTTCCTATTCAACTTCCATATTTGAAATATTAAATTTCTGAAAAAGGGGAACTAGGAGCTGAAACATTAACATCCTGAAAAGGGAAATTAGGAGCTAAAAAATGCTCTTCCAGAAGAGTAAATTTTGGGCTTTGTATTGGAGGTTGTGACCCTCCTTTTTCTGATTCTTCCTTTTTAGGCTCCTTTTCTTGAAATAACTCCTTTTCAGGCTCATCTTTTCCAAGTTCTTCTCCCTCGGATTCATCAAGATTGATGGTGGAAGGAGTCTTTTCAGATTCTACCTTTTCTTGCTCAATCCTTTGTGTTACCAACCTTGTTTTTCTTTTAGGTCTTTCAATCTTTATAGTTTTCTTCTTTTTGGAACTCTTTCTCTTAAGATCAAAACCCTCTAAGGCTTTCTTTTCCTCTGTTTTTCTTCTCTTTACTGAAGCATAACTTTCCAATTTTTTGATGCAAGAGCATCCAGTGGTGTAAGGGTAATCCTACATCACCCAAAAATATATTTACTTTCATTTAGATTTTTGTAGATGTTTTTGCATTTTTGGATACCCTTTTCGTCGAAGAAGAATTCCCAACTTTCAGAACTGCTTTTCTGCTTTTTCTGCTCAACTACTATTTTTAGCAGGTATGAATTTGAAGGTGTGAGGAGACAGAAATTTAAGGGAAGCTTCAGGATAGAATAATAAACACTTTGGTGAATCAGGCTAAGATCATTCTCGGTTTAAAAGTTATTCAAGTTTCAGTTTTTTCTTTTTTCCCTACAAAATCTTCAGAGCTAATTTTAAGGGACTCAAGGGCTCCAGATGGGCCCGAAAATTGGTGGAAAATGAAAGCGGTTAGCCTTTAGGCTCCACTTTCCAGCACTTCGCAAGAGCTTTCTGAAAATGTATTATGATTGAAGATCCGATGATTAGATCTTGAGTTAGGGCTTCCAGAAGTTTGTGCATAATTAGAATGTTATTTTTGGCTCCAAACGGGGAAAGGGGCTATTATGGGCTGGTTTCTTATTTGTTTGGGTAGTTTTAGGGGGAAAGAAGATCACATGTTGCGAAAAGGGGAATTTCTATAACTTTCTATAGTTTGCATGTATTGCAGAACTCGAGGATTTGAGATCCTCTGCATGTAAGAGTTTCATACTTTGAAAATAATAAGATTCGTTGGTTTTTCTGTGTGATTTTCTGTGTCTCGGGTTGCACCCTCATCAAGTGGTATCAGAGCGGGTTTTCTTGAGCGTGTGGACAGATCGCTGATCGTGAGGCAGTTCACACTAGGACTGTGGTTGTGGGTTCGAGATATTCAAGATGCCTCCAAGAGTGGTGCGTGGTAGGCAAGGTGGTGTCGGAGGTGCCAGAAATGCTGGTGGAAGAAATCCATTAGCGGTCGAGGGTTTCAGAGCCCTCCAGAGACAAATTAATGCATTACAAAGAGAGTTAAGCAAAGGGGTAGACCCGAGAAGGGGAGAAGAAAGTGAGGATGAAGAAGAGGTGGAAGATTCAGATGTAGAAGAGGAAGAAGAAGTTATTGATCAAGATCAAATGCGGCTGATATTTAATTAGAAACTTTCTTTTTTTCATATTTAATTAGAAACTTTCTTCTTTTCATATTTAATTAAGTATTTTATATATTTAATTAAAGCGCTTTTTATCATCTCTCACACATAATTAAATATTATTTATTTAAATTATGAAAACTTCTAATTCTTTGTCACATGTAATTAAATAAGTTTATTTATTTAATTATGGATTTTTCCTTAACTATCAATTAACTCTTCATAAATGAAGTGCACAAATGGCAATTTTCCTTCATTTTTGAATGGAAAAGGCTATGTTTGAGGAAACATCTCCCATCTTTCTCTCAACCTTCCATCTTTTTCTTAACCTCTCGATCTCTCACCGTTCATCTTAACAGGTTTGAATCTCAACCGTTGATCCTCGCCAACTGGATTCTTGCCTTCAAAAATCTATAAATACAACCCTCTTATGAGTTGAAAAGGACCTGGAATCCTAGATTTCATAAGCAGTTACTATAGTTGCATTAGAATCAACAAATCATAGCATCATAGCATTTCAGTTTCATAGCTTAAATCATATAGTCATGGACATGAATTTTCAATTAATCTCATTCTCCTAAGTTGTCATTTCAATAAGCTGCTGCATACACAACTGAGAGCCAACATCTTTAATCAAATCCTTGGAGATAGAGGACAATGAGATGAATTTGAAGAAGTTGTTGTCATTAGAGTTTGCATTTATGCTTTCTAGTTAGTTTTCTTTAATATAATGTTTCATTGGTGTGTTAGTTTACTGTTTAATTAATCCACATTTTCTAACAACACATTTTTGGCACCCACCATGGGGCATCCCCCTATTTTAATCTTTTTATTGAAAAAATTTCTGACAAGTGATGGACTGGAGTTGTGCTTTGGTGCATAGGATTGTTTTTTCGGTGCATAGACGAACTGTTTCAGTGCATCCCCAAACTGTTTTGGTGCATCCCCGAACTGTTTCGGCATATCCATGGACTGTTTCGACGCATACATGAATTATTTCAGTGCATAGATGACCTATTTTCACGCATCCCAGATTAATCTTTTAGTGCATTTAGTAACTGTTTTGGCGCATTGGGGACCTGTCTTAGCGCATACAAGGTGTTTGTAAACATAAATTTTGATTCTGATGCCATCCGCAAACAAAAAATTTCATTTTAGTTTTTAAGTAAAATGATCCAACCCTAGGATAGAAATTTAAAATTTGGAATTTATCAATCCTAGGATAGTCATAAACTTGTTTTTTATGCAAATTAAAATGAATCCAATGTTTGTTGTGAGCAAAATATTCACTTAGCATAGAAAATTGTCAATTTGGATTTAAAACTCAACCAAATTGTTTGTTGTGATTGTGGGGTAATAGGTATATGCTCTCCCCTTTACTAGGTGATCAGAACACCAGACTTACCTATTTCATTTTATGCATTTCCAGCTTTATTAAATCCTTTAGAAGGTCTGTCATAGTGGGAAAAAGTACTCACCCTACGGGAATGACCTAAGTGGGAACAACCAAAGCCAGGTTTTCCAACCCACTATAATCAAAAGTGAATTTTGGGGAAACACATATTCAAAGGAAGTGAGCAAGATAGCCATCCCCAAAATCTTTGTTCTAAAGATTGGGAGGTCTCCTGAGGGAGTTTATCTATTGCCACGCCGAACGGAAACCTTTACTACGAACCATAGTGTAGAAAGTTAGCCATGTTAGTATCCAAAGGGGAGGGAAGAATCTCCCCCCAAGACACTCACCATATAATTGCCACAAATTGTTTGCTCAGGGGATTCAGTATCCACTTCCGTCACCTTGAGTACACACCTAGAAAAGACAAAAACACGCGTGCCCTCTAGGGGGTGACACGGCTGTGTGAGTCAACGCGATTTTAAGCTATGGGTTGTGATTCCTATGATGACCTATTTGACAAATAAGAGTGAGTCTGCTTGGAATTTTTATCTTGTTCAATACCTATAAAAATCTCAAAAACATACACTCTTTGTTTAGATTTTAGGATTAACAAAACAACTATCTGCTACTCTATGTTGTGTTTTTCACATTTAAATCAGATTAAGATCATCTAAAAATATCAAACTATCCAAACATGTCTATCTCAGAAGTCTAAACGGATATTTTAGCGCATATCTGATCTGTTCCTACGCATCTATGCTCTGTTTCTGCGCATCTGTGCTTTGTTTCGGCACATAGTTGTTCTGTTTCGGTGCATCTGTGCTCTGTTTCGGCGCATTCATGCTCTGTTTTGGCACATTTGTGCTCTGTTTCGACGCATCTCTGCTCTGTTTCGATGCATAGGTAGTCTGTTTTGGCGCATGTGTTTTTCGAACCTAGGTAATTTTCTGACATTCAAAAATCAGTCATCTCAGTCTAGTCTTTTCCATGCTTAGAGTTTGGAAGTCTACAAATTTTTCCAAGAAGTCTCTAGAAAGGAAGATTAGAAAGCCAAAGAAATCTGTAGGTTATAAGAATTTATTGAAGAAGAGGAAATTTCTATACCAAAGTTGAAAGGTCTTGCTTGAACACATGACCTTTATTCATCGATATCATGACTATGTTAGAGGTTTCACTAATGACTATGCTATAGAACCTTTATACTCACGAGCCTTCTTTCAAAGAAGAGCCCTTTCTCAAAGGCACAACCATAGTCAACGTATCCGTTCTTCTTATATTCCCCAACCTGCAATTATGTATGCTACTCGTCCCAATCAAATTCTACAATAGAGAACTCAAGCACATTAGGCATTCATCAAATCCATCTTTTTACAAAGCTATGATCAAACCTCACGAAGTGCAAAATCATCTTTATTTTTGATCTTTGGTTTAATTCCCGCAAACAATATTTTCATCCTTTCAATCAGGGAATCATGAGCTAAAGATTAAAAATATTTTAAGTCATAGAATCTTCATTCTAGCCTGACTTTCATATCCATCAACATTGCACTATTTCATTCTTTTGATCAAGGTTAGTAGAATTTGGGTAAAGCTTATGCCTATTGTCATGAGATCTTGAAAGCACATAGAAAAAGATGAAAGAGAAAGTACAGTAAGCAAAATGGGTGATGATAGTGAGAGGGAAGAGAACCCCTTTCATAATTCAAATACTGAAGAGACAACGGAAGAAAAGCTCCAAGAAGCAGAGTAGGATCCCCTATTCCATACTCTTATGGAAAGGATTTTAGAACGAAATAAGGAAAGATATTTCCTTTCATTAGCTAATCAAGGAGCTAAGTTACCTGTTGATTTTGACACAGAAGGGATTAAAGAAAATCCTAAAACTCCTCCTAATGATTTTAGTACCCTTACTCAACAGATAAAGGAATTACAAGGGAAAATAAAAGAAATGCAAGGGGGAGCAACAAAGAATTATGTTTTGGATGACATATTTCCTTATCCATTTGATAGGAGTCTTCAAATGATTCCTTTTCCAAAACACTGTGAAATCCCTAAATTTGATAGGCATAATGGGAAAACTAGCCCCATTGAACATGTGAGGGATTTCTGAAATATGAGCTTAGAATTTGCTCATGAAGATACCTACTTAATGCAATTGTTTCCATGAAGTCTGGGTGGACAATCCATGGAGTGGCTTTCAAAGATCACTCGCCCCATCAAAACCTTTGAGGAGTTAATAAACAAGTTTATATCACAATACTCCTACAACATCCAACACCAGATTACCATGATTGAACTTTGTAAGGTGAAACAAAAAGTAGGGGAATATTTCACTAAATTTTTGCAAAGGTGGAGAAGGTTGTTTGCCAAATACTCTTGCCCTATTCCTGAAATAGAAAAGATGGAGATCTTTATCGATAGTCTGAATCAAGAAATGAGTTATAGACTAAACCTTCACTATCCTCAATCATTTGAAAAATTGATTGAAAATGAGATTACTATTGAAGGTGCTTTGGTAAAGCGTGGGGTTCTGAAAATTGATAAAGAGGGTTCAAATTCATACAACAACAACAACAACCATAGTAACAACAATGACAAGTCACGATTTTGGACTCAAAATAAAAAAAATTTGAATGATGGGGTAATAGATGCTAAGAACGTAAATGTAAAGCCTACCATTCTTAATGTATCAGGTGTTCAACGTAGCAATAATGCTAGAAATTCCAACACCCAAGGAAATTTTTCCAATCAAGGGAATGCAACTAATAATCGTGCAAATAATTTTGGCAATAATCAAAATTCAAATGTGCCCAGATCTTCATATTTTTTGAATCGACGGAGTTTCACTCCCTTGGGCCAATCTTTGGAATCCATTCTCAAAGAATTATTGAATCAAAACACTATTACATTGCCACCACAAAGAGACTATGAGTGTCGAGTTAAACCACCATCATGGAATGACTCACACTTTTGTGATTATCATAGGTGTAAAGGTCATAAGACAACTAATTGCCAAGGGTTAAAGAATATTGTTTAGGATTTGATTGATAAGCATACCATCATGGTTGAGGGACATAATGTCAATAATGACCATCAGGCATTCAAGGATCCTCTCCCCAATTATCAAAAAGGGGAATCTTCGGGTGACAAGTGCAAGAATGTTAATTATGTCCATGACATCATTATCAATCATATTTACACCGACGATCAGCAAATCAATGCTATCTAAATCAAGGGTAACCAAGAATATTGAGAGGCCAATTCTACGACAAGGGGACAAGCCAAAATCATTGTCAAAGGAAGCTCATCTAAAGTTGCAATTCCCCCTCCAAGTCAATACAATTTGGTTGATCAACTACGAAAAACATGAGCCCAAATTTCTATCTTAGAGCTTTTAAAGTTATCACCTGTGCATAAGGACATTCTGGAAAAGGCACTTGTTGATACAACTGTCTCTCCTGATCTGGATATCAATAAATTTCAAGCTATGGTGGGACACTTGTCCTCATCCGCATTTTTATCCTTTACTAAAAAGGATGACTCATCCATAACCCATCCGCATAATTCATCACTCTACTTAGAGTTCATGGCTCACAAAGATCGCATTAGATGTGTCCTAATAGATGGGGGAGCCGGATTAAACATTTGTACTTTGAAATTGGTCCTAGCTTTGGGATATTCAGAAGAATCTATAGATCCACCAAGAAAAATTACAATCAAGGCATATGATGATGAGGAAATAACTTCCAAAGGCCTTATCATGTTACCAATCAGAGTGGGACCTGTTGTGAAGAATACCTTTTGTCAAGTTCTGGATCGAGATCTAACCTATAACATACTCTTGGGTTGTCCATGGATCCATGACATGCAAGTTGTTCCATCTACTTATCATCAATGTTTGAAGTTTACATATCATGGACAGGAAGTAACAATACCTATTGATCACATTAGCTGTCAAACTTGCTCTGATCTAAGAGCAACTCAGGACACACTCATCCCACATAATAGAGAGGCCTTGGCCATCTCTACCTCCAAGTACAATGAACAAGCAAGAGAAATGATAAGTAATTTTGGCACCAAGCTAAAATTGAAAGATAATGGGGTGGGAGAATATTCTTTATGTCTCTCTAATCTACCCATATCTCCAAGATCCCATGGTCAACAACCAACATCCATACAGCAGGCTACAATAGCTTTAGCCTCAGCTTCAATTCCCATCACCAAGTTTAATGGGATATTTATCAAAGAAAATGAAATGGAAGATAGAGCTATTCTTGATTGGCTCTATAAAGATGAAGAAGAATCATTATAATATGTCAAGTTACCCACAGAACAATATGGAAAAGGTTATGCTATCAGGCAACAAATGGGCTATGAAGGAAATGGCCCTATAGGTAAAAGGAAAGAGGGTATTGTTGAACCTATCCAACTAAAAACAATGCACCCAAAGGATAAGACTGGGTTAGGATATGGTGAACATACAAAGGAAGAAGTAGTACAAAGAATGTCTAAAGAGGAGTTGGCTGAAACAATTCTGAGAATTCAAGCAAATAATTCTGACACTGACTCCAATGAATATGAATGGGATGACTTATCTGATGATACATTTATCTCTGAGAAAAGGGTGGATGTCATACATAGGTTCACACCTGCATTCTTACAAGGGGAAAGCTCAAGGCCTTGGCTTGATTTTGTTCTAAGCAATCATGACTCAAGTGAAACCAATTTGATTCAAAGTGAGATAGATCATCCACAGGAGGATACCATCCTAGACATCCCCCATAATGACGTTAACAATAGCATCATGACCCTAATGGCCAGTGACCTTACTCATCCTAATGATCCATTTCCTTTGCTCTATCCTGAACTCATTGATTAGGAACAAATCGCACCCATTGATGTCCCAAATTTTCCTAATGATGAAACCATCGTAAACTTTCTTTGTTCATCCCAACCGGAAAACCTAATGGTGAAAACCTAACAAAGGTAGTATTAGATCAAGAAAAGAGAAAAATAAAATGTGTATCCAATGGTGAAAACCTTTCAAAGGCGCCAGAGGATGGGAAACTTGACACTCTCCCAAAACATTACCAGGAAAGGTCTTCCATTCTAATAGAACCAATGACAACACTCAATATAGGTACTACAGAGCAGCCCAAATTTTTTCAACTTGTTGCATCTCTAACAGAAGAGGAAGTACCTGGATTCACAAAATTTCTCAAGAATAATCAAATCAGTTTCACATGGTACAATGCGGATATGTCGGGATTAGATCCAAATCTCATCATGTATCATCTATCTATCATGCTGGGGAGAAAACTTGTAAAATAGAAACTCAAAAAAATGCATCCACATGTTGCATTATTGATTAAAGAGGAATTAAAGAAGCTTTTAGATGTTGGATTCAGTCGGTCTATTGACTATGCAGAATGGATCTCCAATATCATACCTATTTCAAAGCCAAACAGAAGGATTAGAATTTGTACAGATTTTAGGGATTTGAACAAGACATGTCCCAAAGATGAATTCCCCTTTCCAAACATAGATATGATTGTTGATTTAACTATTGGACTTGCAATTTACTCATTAATGGATGGATTTTCAGGATACAACCAGATAAAGATTGCACCAGAGGATCAGGATAAAACGGCGTTCACATGTCCTTGGGGTACCTATTGTTGGACCATAATGCCATTTGGGTTGAAGAATACAGGAGCTACATACCAACGTGCAATGACAACAATTTTTCATGATATGATGCATACATTCATGGAAGATTACATTGAAGCAATTCAAAGTGAGACTTAATCCAAAGAAATGTGTCTTTGGAGTGAAATCTGGAAAGCTGTTAGGTTACATTGTATTAGAAAAGGGAATTGAAGTGGATCCAACTAAGGTACAAGCGATTATTGATATGCCACCACTAAGGAACATTAGTCAACTACGCTCTTTACAGGGATGGTTACAATCCATTCGAAGATTCATTGCTCAATTGGCAGATAAAATTTTACCATTTACACATCTCTTACATAAGAATGTTCCATTTAAGTGGGAGGACAAATGTGAAGCAACATTTGATCAGATAAAGCAATATCTCATGAATCCATTAGTTTTGATTCCACTAGTGCAAGGTGCGCCTCTCATATTGTATATTTCTGCCACGGAAGTGTCTTTAGGAGCACTATTGGCACAAGAAGACAATTCAAGAAAAGAGTGAGCAATTTATTACATCAGTCGAACCTTGACAAGTCATGAGCTAAATTACACCTTCATCAAAAAAGCTTGCTTAGCAGTGGTGTTCACTTCTCAAAAGTTACAACACTACATGCTAACTCATACAATAAAGCTTGTGGCTAAGATTGACCCACTCAAATATCTTCTAAGTAAGGTAACCTTAACTGGCATGTTTGCTAAATGGGTTATGATCTTGAGTGAATTTGACATTCATTATGTGGATTGGAAAGCTATCAAGGGATAGGTAATTGTAGATCAGTTAGCAGAAGCACCAATACCAATAGAACACCCAATAAATATTGATTTTCCTGATGTTGATGTATTCACAACAGTTATCAAGCAGTCAAGGGCACTCTACTTTGATGGTTCTTACACTCAACATGGTTTAGGAGGAGGGATTATTTTTATTACACCTCAAGGACATAAAATTTTGAAATCTTATCGGCTAATGTTTCCTTGCACAAATAACATAGCTGGGTATGAGGCATTAGTAATTGGCATAAGAATTGCAGTAGACTAGAAAATCACAAAACTTCAAGTTTTTGGTGATTCACAACTTGTTATAAATCAAATCAATGATGAATATCACACTAAAGATGACAAGTTGATACCTTACAAAAGAATGGTGGACGATTTCAGGAAATACTCTGTCGATATCAAGTTCATACAGATTCCACGTATTGATAATAAAGCATCGGATGCTATGGCTACAATCGCCTCTCTACTCGAGTTGACAGAGAATCAAACATGGTACGATTTCATGGTGGAACAACTGTTTTCTCCTGCCTATGACAATCCATAAACTCAAATTATTTGCCATTTAACCAGTTTTGATTCTCCCTTATATGGCCAAATTTACACTTACCTAAAGGATACTATTTTACCTTTAGACTTGTCTAGGAATCAGAAAAGAAATTTCATCCGTCAATCATCCCATTACACCTTAATTGCGGATGTCTTATATCGGCGTGGTCTGGATGGTACCCTCCTTAGATGTCTCAAACCCAATGAATCAGAAAAGGCCTTACAAGAGGTACATGGTGGAATTTGTGGGACACACTCAAGTGGATTAACCTTAGCAAATAAACTTGTGAGATTAGGTTACTATTGGCCGACCATGGATAAGGAATCATTCATCTTTCTAAAGAAATGTGCAAAATGTCAGATTCATGGGAGTCTCATTCATGCTCCTGCTCAGGAATTACAACCTTTCACCACAACATGGCCTTTCGCTCAGTGGGGATTGGATCTGATTGGCAAGATACACCAGTCATCTTCAAATGGACATAAATTCATCATTACAGCCATTGAATATTTCACTAAATGGATTGAAGTTGTTCCCTTAACAACTGTTACTGGTAAACAAATTTCTTCATTCATTTTGAACTATATCATCTGTCGCTATGGTATTCCCAACTCCATTATCACAGACAATGGAAGACCTTTTAAAAATCACGATGTTGATGAGCTATGTGAAATATTTCACATCCAACACATGTTCTCTACACCTTACTATCCACAAGGGAATGGTCAAACTGAAGCTTCAAATGAAACAATTCTAAAGATTTTGAAGAAAACAGTAAATGAAGCAGGTCATGATTGGCACGTCTAATTAAATCCAACATTATGGGCATACAGAACAAGTATTCGCACACCAATAGGAGCTACCCCTTATGCTTTTTTCTACGGAGCAGAAGCTAATTTATCACTAGAAGTCAAGATTCCCTCACTTCGAGTATCACTAAAGGGGTTAATCAATGATGAAGACTACAAAGTATCAAGGTTGCAAAAGCTGGAACTGCTTGACAAACAACGTCAAACTACAGTTAATCATTTGAAGGGATATCAACAAGTTATTTCTTGTAGCTACAATCATAGAGTCAAACCACGAACTTTTCAAGTGGGTGATTTGGTTCTCAAAAAAAACCCTCGTAATCAGCAGGATCAGGAAAAGAAAGGCAAGTTCGAACCTAATTGGTTGGGCCCTTTCATTATCATTGCAGCATATGGACTGGGGGCATATCAGTTGTCAACAAAAGAAGGGGACCTATTTGAAGATCAAACCAACAACATTCATTTGAAGATGTTTTATGCCTGAAAATATCAAAAACAATATAAAAAGTCTTGAAAAAATACAAAAAATACAAAAATACAAAAATACAAAAAAATAAATAAATCAAAAATACAAAAAAATTGTTGCCTTGATGAAAACCTAGCAAACAAGCGACTTGGTAATAGCAAAAAATTCATAAAATCAGGAAAAAATGCAATAAAAACAAATGGTGAAAACCTAGCAAACAGGCGTCGTTTGTGATTTTGTTTGGCTCTCTCATCTATTAGGATTCATTCTGCATATCCATCTTTCATTAGCATCACATACATGCCTCACCATCACATTTCACATCGTATAACAACAAGGATCTCATCATGGCTTGATGAATTAGGTTTATCCTTAGCAGCAGTTGTGTCTAGCAGAAGTCAGAGTACAAGGCCACTAGGGGGGCAATTCACTTCTTGAAGCTTTTTGGCAAACGACAACACATGTCTAGAATCAGAATATCAGGAAACAACAAACTTGTCCAATTATAATGAGGCTGCATGAATTTTTTGACAGATAAACAAATTGGATGATCTTAATCTGAATAAAATGAATGATAAAACAATGAGTTGCAATTGTTGTTTTGATATTTGATGACATCATGTCTTTGGAGTGATTCAATGATGTACTGAACTAGAATCACAAGGAAGAAGTGTGATTTTTCTTTGCTTGCTGTCTATAAGCTAATCATTAGTATTGTGCAAATTTGTCATGGGACATGCTCTAAAATGTATCATTAATGATATTTCAGAATTTGCATAGGAAAATGGTTAACTTTTGTCTGTTTATGCAAACAATACTTAGGTCATCTTGGTTCAATTATACCTCGATGCTTGTATTAACTTGCTATATTAAATATAATGAAAGTAGTACGCAGTTCATCATTGGTGCTAACATACCCTTTGACGCTTGTACTAACTTTCAGCATATCAAAATGCTCAATGATGAAAATCAAGCACAACATGAAATGACAACAAGGAGAATGGTTCATTACTGCATTCTAGAACTACATAAATGGTTCAAAATGCTCATCACTGAGGGGCATCTGGTCGAGGCACATGACTGCTACTGTCTCATGAGGTAGTAGGTCTCGCAATATCTTTGCTCCCTGAGGCTCTGATCTCTTGTCTGATCGGCTGACCCACACTCCTGGTAGCACTCCTAGAATGGCTATGTTAGTTGGTCCGAGACCGAGTACCTGACTGTGTAAAGGCAATCCTCCTCTCAGGTGGTGCTGCCTCAAAGTATCTCATCTTGTAATACTCGGCCTCCCAAGCAGTCTCCAAACCCTCTGCCACAACCTCCCCAATGGAGGTGCTCTCAACTGATCTGAGGAGTCTCTCGGCTACCCCCTCGGCCTGTATACATCTCTCCCGAAAGTTGTCCCTCTCGGTTGTAAGCTGAGCTACATGTGGGTCAGGAGGTGGTGGTTGTGAAACCTGTGCCTACAGCTGACTAATTGTCCCCTGAGCTTGTGCTAACTGACTCCAAAGAGTCTGAATCTCTACCTGCAAAGCATCAATCTATCCCTGTGAGGGAGCCCTGATAATGATCCGTGGAGCCAAAGTACTCGGCTGGTCCACTACTCTCGATGTTCGTGGCCTCGTCTTGAAGGGAACATCAAATAAAAATCTCTGTCCTCCACCCCCACCACCTCCATCATCCCCATTGTCATCACTATTGTCATCTAGGTTTCCAGAGTCATCTCCCTCATCACCCTCCTCATCAATATCCATAGCCACTGCATCTTGTACCCCTGCCTGAGCCTCTCCCTGTGGCTTCCCTACTATTGCCTGTGCCTGTGCCTGCCCTCGCCCTTACTATATAATTGGTCCTCCCAATAATGGAGCAAGCTCCTCTGGAATAGTAAACCTTGGAAAGGGATGTGTGTAAAAGTATGTTGCATACTCGTCTGTCATCCCTGCATCTGTAACCTCTGGATGAATAGCCCACTGATTTGGCTGCAACTCCAAATACTCTGCTCTGGCAGCCTCAATTGTCACAATAGGACCCCACTCTAGTACATTCTTTTGGTGCTTGGCATAATGTGCCACACCCTGCGGCATCATTTGTACTAACCCATACTGCCTCAAAACCCGCATGACTAAGAACCGCTCAATAATGAATGGGGTGTGTCCAATCAAATACCTCGATCTGGTGCAGTAAGGAAACTCTATATCATCCACCTCCCATGGATCACAATCTAAATATGGTCTCCAAATGACTATATCCAAATCATCTAACACGCGCCACTAGTACTCTAACTTGCCCAACCTTGACTAGACAAGAGACCCTGTGTAGGCATAAACATATGGAAACCCAAGGGGATGCCTAATGGAAAAATGCTCCCATGCAAATATCTATAGAAGAGTAACTCTGCAAGAGAGACTCTTCCCATATTTGTATACGACCTGATGAAGATCATGGTATAGATGGGCAAGCATATATGATCCCCATGCATATCTAGTCTGGTGGAGAAACATATCCTCCAAGATCCTACCCCAACCAACTGATAGTCCCCTTGCCCTATGATCAAGACAAAGGAAACCACTGATGAATCCTGCTAACACTGAAGGCAATGGGGCATAGCTCTCCACCATCTCCTTCAAGGGAATCTCATATCCGGAGACATGAGGATCTTGGAATACTCGTCTCAAGCCATCAGTACTTCCAATCTCCTTGTGATCATAGATCACAAGCTCACCAACTATAGGAATACCCAAGATCTTGTACACATCCTCTGGAGTCACGGTAAACTCTCCTATGGGCAAATGAAAGTTGTTATGCTCGCTATGCCACCTCTCTGCTAATGCAGTCAACATCACCCTATTGACCCGATACTATGGGATCCTCAACAATGGACCCAACCCACACTAGTATATAACCTCTATCGTCCTATGACAGTCAAGGAATCATCTCCCATGTCTGAGAAAATCTCTCTCTAATATGGAGGAGGTTAAATTCCTCCTTTACAACATTATCAAGCAATCATACAAATCAATCAGCAAGCAATCTCTAATCAAATAGGTACATCAAAAGAAAAATCATCAGTACATCAACAGGCAATCAGCTCAATCAAATCAACACTTATTTGTTTCTCATATCGCATGAAAGAAAATCTATCTATCATTTCTACTATTTGTTTTTCATATCGCATGGAAGAAAATCTATCTATCATTTCTACTATTTGTTTTTCATATCGCATGGAAACAAATTTAATAGTCAAATGACTCAATATCTATCTATTTGACTTTCAATCAGGAAAACAAATCTATCATTACTATTTGTCTTTCAAACAGGAAAGCAAATTTATCAGACTTATTTCTTCTTCAAGCACAAAGGCAAGTTTCTCATATCAAGCTAATCTATTCTTGATGTTATTCAAAAGCATAAAATCAGTTGTCTAATCTAGCAACAATCATCAAGCAATTATCAAATTTTCTTCAAAATTTCAAAATTGAGAAAATCCATGGATGCACCAAAATAGGCCATCAATGTGCTAAACCGTGTAGGCGCAACTTTAAACCATGGAGGTGCTAAAACAGAGCTTCCATGCACAACTCTGTCAGTGCGTGATTCTATCTAGTCTATGTGCTAAAATAGACCTTCTATGTGCTAATTCACCTATGTGATATTCTATCAAACATATGCACCAAAATAGTCATCCTATGCACCAATTCAGCTATGCGTTAATCTAGCATCCTACGTGGGAAAAATTTATGTATGCGCTACTTCAAGTATTCTATGCGCCATTCTAGACTATGCGCGACTGTTTCACACCTATGCGCTACTTTGTATGTGCAACTTTATCTAACCTATGTGCTATACTATGGCTCGTATGCGCTAAACTGGGACGTAAAAATTTAAAAAATACAAAAAAACACGAAAATCAATTAAAAAAATTTACGAAGAGGATCAAGTCGACTTACCGGAGGTCCGTATGCGGCTGGTCTCTGATACCGGCGGGCTTGCTCGAATCTGTGGCACTCATAATGGATTGGCATCTTGTTTTTACTTCTCAGAGCTCTGAAAATTACCAAAGGTTACTTTTCAAATGACAATGACTTTTCACCTTTTCCACCTTTTATGGGGATAAAAGTGTGAAAATATTCAATTTTTTTGCAAACCAGAGCATTATTTCGAGAGTTAAATCACTAATTTTTCTCCAAAAATCATTCCAATTCTTTTATCATGCGATTTATCTCTTGAGTGGGCATATAGCATCGGTAATTTCAAAATTTTGGGGCAAAATTCTTTGAAGCAATGCGTAAAACACATCACTTCAAAGAGGGGAAAAATGTACAATCTAAAAATGGTCATGGTTATTTAGACCTGTTAATTAATTAAATATGAATTATTTAATTAATATTCTTAAGTCAGCTACATATAAATAAATTTAATTATTTATTTATATTGTTCATTTTTCCAATTCTTCTAGTTTAATTAAATAAATAAGTTTATTTAATTATTGTTATCTTCCTCTTAATTAATTAAATAGATTTCACAATTTATTTATATTAATTATCACAGGTTTAAATTCTAAATTTAAATGATATTCTTCATTTCACATTTAATTAAATATTCTAAAAATATTTAATTAAAAACTTTCTTATTTTCATATTTAATTAAGTATTTTATATATTTAATTAAAGTGTTTTTTATCATCTCTCACACATAATTAAATATTATTTATTTAAATTATGGAAACTTCTAATTCTTTGTCACATGTAATTAAATAAATTTATTTATGTAATTATGGATTTTTCCTCAACTATCAACTAACTCTTCATAAATGAAGTGCACAAATGGCAACTTTCCTTCATTTTTGAATGGAAAAGACTGTGTTTGAGGAAACATCTCCCATCTTTCTCTCAACCTTCCATTTTTTTCTCAACCTCTCAATCTCTCACCATTCATCTTAACAGGTTTTAATCTCAACCGTTGATCCTCACCAGCTGGATTCTTGCCTTCAAAAATCTATAAATACAACCCTCTTATGAGTTGAAAAGGACCCAGAATCCTAGATTTCATATGCAGTTACTATAGTTGCATTCGAATCAACATATCATAGCATCATAGAATTTTAGTTTCATAGCTTAAATCAAATAGTCATGGACATGCATTTTCAATTAATCTCATTCTCCTAAGTTGTCATTTCAATAAGTTGATGCATACACAATTGAGAGCCAACATCTTTAATCAAATCCTTGGAGATAGAGGACAATGGGACAAATTTGAAGAAGCTGTTGTCATTAGAGTTTGCATTTATGCTTTCTAGTTAGTTTTCTTTAATATAATGTTTCATTGGTGTGTTATTTTACTGTTTTATTAATCCACACTTTCTAACAACACCAAATCATTTATCATCAACTCTTCATCAAAGTCTGCATCAAATTCTTATTATCGACCACATTGAATTTGGTTTGCATGGAAGGTTCTCATTCCGGCCACTTGGGCGGACCCATCTTCGCTATCCACTCTGACCGTTCGTCCTCCTGTCACCGGTCGTTCATTGGTAATCTGCTTGCTAATATAAAATTCTACAGTCAACTGAAATCAACCATCCTTTTCAGACTCAACAACCAATATCTTCACATCATATTGTTAAAATTCGATGATTCCAACAGCATTTCAAAGATATTTCAGAGCTTTTTTTTCATTAGTCCAGTCACTTCTTTCAATTTCAGCTCTAGGTATGTTTTATTGGTTTTTTGCAATTTGGTGCATTTTCCTAATTCTTTGGACATCCTGAAGCTTGAAGAAGAATTTCTTGATTTCAGAGGCATCCTTTCAGTTGCATATTGTTTTTGGAAGTTTCTAGTTTTTGTTGAAGGTCAAATCTTTGTATTATTGGAGATTCAGTCATATTTTCGTTATGGGGTTTTCATGTCATCCTTCACTGATCATGTTGGGAAAGGGAAACTATAACCAATGGAGAGATTTCATTATCAATCATCTTGAATCCCTTCATTTGTTTCCACATTTGTATGGTTGGGTTCTCCCTCCTGATGATTGTATCCAAAAATTTGATTGGAATTGTCGAAGGTATTTTGTTCTAAGGGTTATTGCAATGCATGTTGTTGATGATGTTTTGAGAGCTATTGATCATCGTAACTATCCTCACATTATTTGGATTAATATTTGGGAGCTATATGGAGATTCAGATACTCCACCATTCCTCGATGATCCTATTTTAGAATGTCATTCTTCAGATTTGGTACCCCATGATGATATTGTTGTGCAAGAGGTTGTTTGTTTGGATTTCCTTGAATCTTCCAAAGAGGTTGACAAGCTTTCATTAGATGATCCTTCTTCTCCATCAGAGACTATTGGTATCCCTTCACATTCAGTGATTACTTGTCCAAAGTAATTGATTGAGGCTTTCATCATCATCATTAATCAGGACACATTCAGTTTTCCAGACTTGACATCACAGGATGGCTTTGTTTCAGGGATTGTTGACTTGGCCACTTCTATAGGTTTGGAGGACATTCTTGAGGGGATATCACTCCTCTATTCAGATCCCACTTTGGATATTTTTCTTGAGTCTCCCAATTTCCTTATCTCAACCTTGATTGGAGATCCTTGATTGGGGGGTACTTGGGAGTCCTCCATCCTTCCCATCCTACATCACTTTTTTTGCATTTCATCTCCTTTTTGGAGAGGGGTTTTCTTCCCACTAGGTTTTCCCCTTTTCTTCAAGTTTTGGAGAATAGTTGCATTTTCATTTTCATTTGTACATGGGTACCTAAAATGGCCATCATGTAGTCAGGACCCATCATCTCTGCATAATCATTGCATTTTCATTTCCTCCCCAAGTTGCACTTATGGGGGGTGCTAGTGTAATTAATTATTCATTACACTAGCATAAGTTTAATTAGGTCTTTAATTAATCAAGTCCTAGGTTGCATCATTAGATAAATCATTAATAATGGGATCATCCCCCTTTCCATGTTTGTAGGAGATAAGATTCCTTGTAGAAGATGAGTTGTCTTTTCTAGAACTTATCTCAATCATGCCATCATTCCCTAGGTAGGTTGTTAGGGTTTTATGTTGTCACATTTAGTGTGATTTGAAAACTTGGAAATATCTTGTGCATTCTAGGTTTAGCTCTTTCCTATATAATCAAACATATTTACTCTTGTAACATATTCTAGATATCAATCAAATAATCTCTATTTGAATGCCATTGTTACAACACTTTCTGTGTGGTTGAATATTTCCTGGAAAAGGTCCTTCATTGAAGACTACAGCTTCAAGGACACTGTGCATCCATTATTCCAACACATTATCCAACCATTCATCACTTTTAAACATAAAATAGTTAACATTCAGGTGAGAAATAAATATATGTCCAATTACATCATAAAGGTGCACTTAATATGAAACATTCATAGGTTAATCACCACATCAATCATACATTTAAAAAAAATAAGCATTCATATTGACCATTCACATTCTAAGTCTTTATACCTCATTAAGTTCATAAATGAATACATAAAGGAAAACATTATGAGTTCTAAAGCCAAAATATAAAGTATTAAAAAGGTATAAATTTAGTAATTATGAGGTCTTTACTGGGTTTCATCATTTAGGAAAAAAAATTCAATGGGAGATTATTGATGACACCTATAGTTTCAACCTTATTCCCATCAAGATGCATAACCCCTCTATTCAAAGGTTCATAGCTAAGTCCTAGGGCATCAACTATTTTCTTGGGCATGACTATGGTGCTAGTACCAGAGTTCATCATACAATTATGCAACAATATTTTACCCATAATGAGAGTTAAGTAAAAGGGTTTGGTTTCAGTTTACCTTTACTTTTAGTCAAAGTTTTCTCTACATTGTTTGTGAGTAATTTTTCCTAAGATGATGAGTCAGTGACCTTTTCTTTATATGGTTTCCCTGTTGGCTCTATACTTGCATCTTCCAGTAGGGCTTTCAACAGTAAAGACTTCTGCTTTGGGATATCTAAGATATACCAAAGGGATACATTAGAAGAGGCTTTCTTCAAATATTCCACCACATTGAATGGTGGTAGATTCAAAGGCTTCTAATCCTTAGACTTGGTTATAACAATCTCTTTGCATGGTTGGGATTGTTGTACAATTGCAGAGGAACTAGGAGCTTGGTTAGGAACACTCTTGGGTTGTTGAGTAACTAGTTCACCCGTGAATCTTCCTTTTGAGTGAGTGTTATAATTTGATTGCACTTGCAGGGCCTTTGGCATGGAAACATCATTTGGAAACACCATCTCTTCTTCTTCCATCCATGAGAAGAGCAGGTGGTCTAGAGCTATATCCGTTTGTTGCCCCAAAGACATTACTTGCATTTGAGTGGTGAGTACCGCATTTTCCATTTGTGGAGAGGCATATGTATAACCTCCTAAATCTAGAACCACACCTTGACTGCATTATTTCACCACTCTATTCTATAAATTTCCACATGGACAATTTTGGGGCATATGTGCTTTATTGCAAGGGAAGCACCAAGGATTGATATCATCAGTGAGATTATTTTTCCTTGCTACCAGCTCTCTATTTGAACTTGAGGGAACATTTTGTAATGGAGTAGGCACTGGCACTATCTAATTATTTGGATGAGTTTGTGAACTCACACATGTGCCCCCTTGAAACTAGTTTTGTTAGTAAGAAGGTCTTTTGCCTTGGTAATTTTGGAAATCTGGCTTCATAGGCATAGACTATTGTTGCTTGATACTAGTTATTTCATTTGAGAAAGACCGCAACAACTCTTTGATGTCACTAATCTCAGCCGCTGAAGGGTTGGATGTAGAAGCAACATTTTGTGGTGTGCTCAAATATGTATAGATGGATTAGGGAGGAGCAGGCACACTGGTAGAAGCTATCTCTTATGCAGGAGCTGAAAATTTCATGAATATAGGCATACCGAGCTGAGGTGGTAAGTTTTTAGAATTGATCAAATTATTCTCTACCTTCAAAGCAATGATATACATGTCCAACGAGGTGCTCCCTCCAAGGAACTGAATCATCATCGAAATGTTGGCATTGAGAGATTTTAGATAGAACATAAATGCCAAATTAATAGGTGAGTTAATCATGGTTTGAATCCTTTGCCAAGTTGTGTGAAACCTAGCATTTAAGTCTATCATATCCTCTTGAGGGGCCTATTTAATGGTCACTAGTTGTTGGAAAAGTGAAGACCAGTCTCCATCGTTTGAAAACCGCTTGTAGCAAGGATCTCCGAGCTGATCCCAGGTGTTGATAGTATTGGCCTCTAGGGTGTGGTACCAATCTAGTTCCTTGCCTTTGAAAGAGGTTGCAAGAAACCTTAGTGCTACATTTTGTGCAGTAATACCATGCACCAAGCATACATCTACCACATCTTGTAAATGGTCGGATGGTGTTTTTGAGCCATCCCAATTGAATTTTGGTAAAGCTTTTAAAGCAAACATTGGGATAGGGGCCCATACGACTGGTGTTACTAGTGCTATGAGAGGACTTCCGACATCCCAAGCTAAAATTTTTTTGTTAGCCATTTGTAACGGGATGTGCAGAGGGGTCAGAACATTTGCTAGATGGGCTCTTGCTTGAACTATTACCAGCAATGGCACTAGCAAGCTAGGGTTATTCACTGTCTGGGATCTAGTAATAGGTCTATGGCTCATACACCCACTTTAAACTTAGATACATTAAAATAAGGTCCCAATAGGCATGCTAGAAAAAATTTGTTGATGCCTATAAATTCTAGGCACACAACCTCATGGGAAACTTAGTTAATGGGGGGACCAATTGCACTAAACTGAGTAACCTCTGGATTTCAAAGAAGATAACTATTTGTGTATTGGGGTTGAAAAGGGAAATGGAAGCAGATATACAAAAATAAAGTCTAACACTAAGGTAATGCACCAAGATTTAAGTGAATAGACACAAGAAATCTTCCTTTCAGGTGAGATTTGAAGGCCTGTACAAAATTTTATATTTCCAAAATAATAGAAAGTGAAGATTAAATTATTAAGAAGTTAATCAAACAATATAATATGACTTCCATATGCATTCCCTGAATAAGAAGTGCACAAACATGATCTGAACAACAAAATTATATTGAAATCATAAAAGCTTTGATGATAAACTACTCATTGCCACAATATTTAGCACATTATAATGTTTCATCAATTAACTAAGAAACAGAGAGGCTGAATAGATTGGCACAGTTTGTTAGTCTTAATACAAGAAATAAAAAAAATAAAAAGGCTGAAAGTCTTCTAGTCTTTCTCTTTGTAATTTTCTGAACCCTTTCTTAGAGAGACGAAGCCCTATATATAGATTTCTTCCACCACCTTGATGCGAATAATAGATAAGATTCTTGAGCATGGATTATGCCACTTGTCAAAATGATTCCTCCTGACTGGAATGGAATTTTTTTTCCTCAAATAAAGTGCACCCTCCACCCAATGATGATCGCAACACAGGAGTAGAAATGGATAAATATCTTGAACACATGTGTCAACCATCTGAGGAATTGGTTAGGACACGTGGCATAGAGACGAGGCCTCTCATTCCTTTATCCCTCCTTTGCAACCATAGTCCCCATGCTGATGACACATGGTGCATTCTATGTTGAGAGCTTTGACTATTTGGCCCACCAAAAGGGTACTCGCGGAGGATGCAATGTGGCAACCGGGCAGAGCTCGATGATGAAACAAAGGGGAGAGAATTCTCAAATGTGTGTGTTGCTGACACATGGTGCAAGAGGATGAAATCATCACCAAAAGAGAGCCCAAAAATATGCAAACATACAAAGCACGGGTTGGGGAAAACAAAAAACCAACAAAACCCACCCGAAGGGAGCTTTACGGATTATTAAATCCACACTTGTGATGCAAGGAATGAAGCTTTCTGTGAATGAATATCCAAAATCTCCTACTGAGATGGAGGACATGAACAGAGTACCATATGCAAATGCAATTGCAAGTATGATGTATGTGATTTTGTGTATGAGTAGACATTTCCCAAGCAGTGGGAGTCCTTAGCTGATTTATGGCTAATCCTAGATGGGTGCATTGGGATGCAAATAAGAGAGTGTTTAGTTATCTATGAGGAACTTCCAAGTATGCCTTGTGTTTTCATTGTTATCCTATTAGACCTCAGCATTTTGTGAGCATTTGAGGATATGTGGATTTAGATTGGACAGGTGACATTGACATCAAAAGATCCACTAGTGGTTATGTGTTTATGATGTTTGGTGGTGCTATCAATTGGATGAGTAAGTGACAGGATGTAGTTGCATTGTCCATGATAGAAGTAGAGTACATGGAAGCCACCCATGCCTATAAGAAAGCCATTTAGATTAAGAGATTTTATTCTAATATTGGTTTAGATGCAAGACAAATTAATGTTTGTTATGACAATCAAAGTGTGATTTTCCTAGCAAAGAATCCTACCTCTCATGCTAGAACAAAGCACATCGATGTATAGTATCATTTTTTTCATGATATGGTAGAGGATGGAAAGGTGAACTTGGAGAAGGTTGACAGTTTAGTGAATGTTGTAGATGCACTAACAAAACTAGTGAGCATGGAGAAGTTCAAATGATGTCCCGATTCCATGAGCCTTGGGGCCCTGAATAGATGATTTTGTATGACTCTTGGAAAGTCATATAAAAGTGGTAGAATGTTGGGATTAAGGTGTCTCAGCCTTATATTCCTAACATTGTTTTAATTGATGTAATTTAATGTATTGATTTGTATTATTTAATTGCCTATGGTTCACAAATTGGGAACCACTGACTGGGTGGCATCCTCGCTAGAGGTGACAGGATAACGAATCATCATCCCAAGTGGACATAAGCATCCCACTTTGGAATCTATGATATCTTACAGATTCTATGACGCATCATAATGCATCTTTGAATGCATGGGTGAAAGTTGGCACCCAAGTTGGGTTATGATAGGATGTAAGAGAGTCAACTATTTTTAGTTAGTTATGACAGATTCTCTTATAGTTGTAAATGTTGTTAACTATGAAAGATTCTATGACAGTTCTAAGATGTGTAAGGCACCTGTCATAAGCTATTTTTAGCATATTCTAGGTGCCCAAGCTTGGAAGAAGAATATTTGCATGTTTGAAACTTGTCAAGGGTGTAAGGGAATATGTCACATGTGTCCAAATGCATTTCTAAGGCATTGGAAATTGTGCCATGTGGATTTGGATGCCCCTCACCTTCTAGATGCTTCTTGAAGCTTGTAACACTCTATTTATTGAGTGCCTTCAGTTGTAGAATGCATAGTTTGTTTGCAAGTAATGAAGTGTTGCTAGTATCACTCTAGAGAATAGGTGTTCATGTTGAAGCACTTATTAAAGAAGCTTGTACTTGGTGATATCTTGTATTCATTATTTGAAATAATAAAGATAGTACTGTGCTTTTGGAGGGTGGGGTTTTTTACTTGAAAAGGTTTTCCCCATGGTATATTTGGTATCACTATTTTATGTATTGTTATTATTCTATTTCCATTATTATATGTGTGTGCTTCTCATATTGTAATAGAAAAGGTGTTGAACAATTTTTTTGTAACTCTCCCCTAATTAGATTAGTCTAGGAAGTTGTTTCCACTCACCCGGCTTCCTTTCACCATTTCATTATGCTTACTCACTTTAGGCATAAACAAAAATTTTCCTTTTTTGTATTATCTATTGGCCTCTCTGGAGTGTGGTATTTGTTGAAAGGAAAGTAGAGTGCAAAATAATCCTTCCTAATACTAATCTTTAGGAGAGAGATATAGAATTTTTTTCAAAACTTACAATTACATAACATAAAGATGCACATACATAAATAACATAATAGACAACAAAGAATGAATACCATATTTTACATGGGAAAATCCTCTTGGGAAAAAACCCACACACCAAAGCAAAGATCACTTGTATTACAATAAAATTTCAATTACATACAAGTTACAGAGTTGTGCTCTTTCAGATGTTAATTCTTAGAATAAATTTAGCAACATTACATTACATTCACTCTGATCATTACTTCGATCATCACAGATCATCCTCATACAACACCAATGTTATGGCACTCTTCAAAAATGTCTCAGGAAGACTGGAATTCCAACTCCCACACTAGAAAAATGGTCACAAAAAACATAACTATCATTACCTTCTACATCCATTGAAGTCATATCAAAATATCAAAGAGACATAAAACCTTGTCTCTCTGAATTCTCACCACCACTTTGATATGCATATCACTCCATCCTATCAAGATGTCGAGTAGACCATGTAACACCTTCTATTGATATAAGGAGGTATCACTGAAAAATCTTTACCTCCAACCTACCATTCATCTCACCTCACCATTGTGGGACGATGGGATCTATACCACACCACTGCAAGCCAACTCATAGGCTATCATGGGGTAGCAGTATGGCCCACACTACCACAAGTCACCACTTGAACCATCATGGGGTGGCGAGATAGCCTACACACTCGCTAGCCTCTCTAACTTCCATCGTCGGTTGGCAATGTAACCACCGCTCTACCGCCAGCCATTCCATGGACCAATACAAGGTTGCAAGTTAGGAATTCTCCCACACTACCATACAAGCTAATGAAGACCATCATGAGATGGCAAGTAACACCACCAGCTTGTACCCCTCTTAACATCACCTTGTGGTACTGTGGTGATGGTCAAATTCATTTCATGAAGTCTGGCATCTAAGCTAGGGTTTCAATAGTGAGTTTGAGACACACATTCTCAACATTCTCCCACTTGATGAAGAATTCACTAAACCCCTTCCACTCCTTGAAGTCACTAAATAACCTAGGCCCCAAGGTCCATTAAAATGGCACACCATTTGAACTTATTTGTCTTCACAGTATTCATCAATGCATCAACAAAATTCTTCAAAGTATCAAATTTTTTAAAACTAACATTTCCATCCTCCATCATATCATGAACAAAGTGATACTACATGTCAATATGTTTCATCCTGGCATGGAAAGTTAGATTTTTTTCCAAATAAATGGCACTCTGACTATCACAACAAATAATAATCTTCCCTACATCAAAACTAATATCATAAGATAATATTCCAAACCAAATGGCTTCCTTGTAGGAATGAGTTGTTGCCATGTACTCAACCTTGGTAGTGGATAAAGCGACTACATCCTACTGATTTCTCATCAAACTAACTACACCATCAAACAACGTGAATACATATCCATTGGTGGATCTTCTACTATCAATTTTCCCTACCCAATTAGAATACACATATACACGAATGCTAACTAAGCTCTAAGATCTAGTAGAGTAACCATGATAACATAAGGCATACTCAGAAGTACCCTTCAAATACCTTAAAAATTCTCTTCACAGCATCCCAATGCGGCCTACCTGGATTAGCCATAAACCGATTGAGTACTCTCACTACTTGGGAAATGTCTAGCCTAGTACACATCATTGCATACATTAAACTGCTAATCACACTTGCATAAGGCACTCTAGTCATGCCCTCCATCTCAGTGGGAGATTTTGGACAATCTTCAATAGAAATTTCCATTCCCTGCAACACTGGAACAACTGATTGCTTCCAATCTATCATATTAAACCTCTCTAGGACATAATTTATATACTTGCTTTGGCTGAGACAATTTTTCTATTTCCCCTATCCCTTTTGATTTCCATCCCCAAAAATACCTAGCTGAACCTAGATCTTTTATTTCAAATTGTGTTGATAATTGAGACTTCAATTCAGAAATCATACCCTTACTATTCCAATGAACATGTCATCCACATATAGGGCAATAATAAGAAGACGACAATTTTTGGATTTAAAGTAAACACAATTATCAAAATTTGATCTCACAAACCTCAAAGACAACACATAGGTATCAAAGTTTTGGTACCACATTCTAGGTGACTACTTCAAACCATACAAATATTTCTTTAATTTTCAAACTAGATTTTCCTTACCTTTTTCAGCAAAGTGCTCTGGCTAGGACATATAAATCTCTTTTTTCAAATCACCATGAAGAAATGTTTTCTTCACATCCATCTACTCAATTTCTAAGTCATATGTAGCTGCAAATGACAATACAAATCTGATAGATGTAAGCTTGATTGTATGAGAAAATATTTCTCCATAATCAATCCCCTCCACCTAGGAATATCCTTTTGCAACCAACCTTTCTTTATGCTTCTCAACACTACCATCTAGACCAATCTTCTTCTTGAATACCCATTTACATCCAACATGCTTCCATCCTTCAAGAAAAGGTACCAGATCCCATGTTTCATTCTTCTTCAATGATTCCATTTCCTCATTCATGGCTTCCAACCACGAACTTAAATCAAACATACCCATAGCCTCTCTAATGGTCCTAGGTTCATCAGTGTTAGAAATCAAAGCATAGGCACAATTGGAATCCAACATAGAATAACTAAACCTTTCAGGTTGTCGCTTAGTACGCGTAGACCTCCTCACAAGCTAAGGTTGAGGTTCTTCTTATTGTTTAGAACTTGAGCTCTCCTCACTAATAGGTCCACTAGGAGTATGTAGTTCATACTTATCTAGAGTAAGAGTAAATTTAACTACCTCCTTTTTTGCTTCTTTCACCTCTAGCTACATATCAACTGCAGAAGGTTTTAGCTCATGGAAGATCACACTTCTGCTATACAAAATATTCTTTGTAACTGGGTTCCAAAGCTTATACCCTTTCACACTGATGCCATAACCAATTAATATATAATTCATAGCCCTGTTCTCTAGTTTAGATCTTTTTTCATTGGGAAAATATGCATACGCCTCATAGCCAAAGTCTCTAATGTGTCTCATCGAGGGCTTCTTACCAGACCATGCTTCCATAGGTTTCTTTTCCATGAGTGCTGAAGTGGGAGATCTATTAATCAAATAACATATTGTAGCTACAACCTCAACCCAAAATTTTTGTTCTAGACCAACACTACTTAGCATACTTCTCACCCTTTCCATCAGCATTCCATTCATCCTTTCTACAAATCCATTTTTTTGTGGAGTGTAAGGAGTTTTTTATACCTTTTAATTTAGTGTTCCTTACGAAACTTATTGAAATTTGTTGAACATAACTCACCACCATTATCCATCCTTAAACACTTTATTTTCCTACCAGTATGATTTTCAACCAAGGTTTTAAATTCCTTAAATCAACTGAAAAACTTCAATTTTACTTCTAAGAAAATAAACAAATATCCTCAAATAATCATCTATGAATGAGACAAAATACATAGATTTTGATAACAAAGGAACATTAACTAGAACATACAAATTAGCATGAATATAATCTAGAATATCAGAAGATTTATGAGGACCAGAATAAAATGAAACACGATGTTGCTTTCCATATAAGCAATGTTCACAAAAATAAAACTCAATATTACAATCATCAATCCCTTCAATGGGGATTTTATTTTTCAAGGATTTTAAGCCTTTTTCACCAATGTGGTTGAGCATTTGATGCCATAACATTTTTTTCTCTATTGGGAGCTTCATCTCCAAAGAGTTTTCACCCTCAAGAACAACATCTTGTTTATCTACATGATCTAATTTACTTGACTTTGCACAAGCACTATTACACTGTATTGCACATGCATCCAACTTATATAGAGTGCCAATTTTTGCATCCTTAGCCAGCACCATAGAGCCTCTAGTCATTCTACAAACACCATTCGAGAAGGAGACTTGCACACCAACATCATTAAGCTTACTTACATAAAGTAAATTTTGAGCCAAACTTGGTATATGCATCACATCATCAATTCCCTTCACTCTTCCATCAAGAAATTAAATTCTAACTCTTCCACAACCAACAATCTCCAGGTGATAATCATCACTCAAATACACCCTTCCACTAGCATACTTTTCATACTTTGAGAACCAAACTCTATGAGAGGGCATGTGAAAGGATGCACCTGAGTCAATCAACCAAACATCATCTGATTCCTAAGTTGCCAAGGCTACTATGAAGGCATCTGCATCACTCTGATAAGATTCCTTATTAGAAGAATTATTGTTCTTCTTATTCTTCTTTTTCTCTTCTTTACAATATTTTTCAAAGTGTCCAGTCTACCCATAGTTCCAACATTTCACCTTGGAATTCTTACTAGGAGACTTTGATCTCCCCTCTAACTTGGATTTAGACTTATTTCCCTTCTTATTTCCTTTATCCTTTGATCTACCTCGAACAACAAGGGCTTCCTTAGCCATCTTAGAAGACTTCCTTCACATTTCTTCTAATGACAACAAAGAAAATGCATATTCCATCTTGAAAGTGGTTGTTGTACTCCCAATAGCCATTACCAGGTGATTCCATGTGTTAAGAAAAGAACACAACAGGAGCATGCAACAAGCCTTTTCATCTATTTTCACACCAATAGACCCCAACTAAGCAATGATCGTGTTGAATGCATTCAATGATCTACAATAGATTCTCCTTCCTCCATCTTCAAAGAACATAAATTCTTCCTCAGAAATAACTTATTTACTAGAGATTTCCCCTACTAAATGTCACCAAAGCTTCTTCCACAAAAGTTTCGCTATCTTCTCTTCATGGACATTTAGGAGAACTAAAACGGCCAAGCAAAGTCTGATCAGACCCTTGGATTTTTGATCCATTACATCCTAGTCATCTTGCAAGGTTGTTGATGGTTTGATAGAGGATACTACATACCATAACTCTTGATCCACAAGAAAATATTCCATTTTGGGTTTCCACAACTCAAAATTTTTATTGTTGAACTTCTCAATCTCTATTCTTTTGGATGTGCTCTCCATCTTAAATCTGCAATAAGTTATACAGTAGATTTCTCTGCAAAACTCCCACTGAACAAGATCAACACAAAAAAATTGTCTTACCCACAAGGACAACAAATATGGCCATGCTTTGATACCAAATGAAAGGAAATCGGAGTGTGGAAAGCATCTTCCTAATACTAATCTTCAAGAGAGATACAATTTTTTTAAAAACTTGTAATTAGAGAACACAAAGATACACATACATAAATGATAGAATAGACAACAAAGATCAAATACCATATTTTACATGGGAAAACCCTCTCAATAAAAAACCCACACACCAAAGCCCAGATCACTTGTATTATAGTAAATTGTCAATTACATAAAATTTATAGAGTTGTGCTCTTTCAAGTGTTAATTCTCAAAATAAATTTGACAGCTTTATATTACATTCACTCTTATCATTATTTCAATCGTCATAGGTCATCCTCGTACAAAACCAATGTTATGGAACTCTTCAAAAATGTCTTAGGAAGACCGACATTCTAACTCCCACACCATACGAACAGTCCTAAATGACATAACTATCATTACCTTTTGCATTTGTTGAAGTCATATCGAAAGATCAAAGAGACAAAAAACCTTGTCCCTCTGAATCCTCGCCACCACTTCAATATGCATGCCACTCCATCCTATAGGGATGTCAAGGAGACCATGTAAAACCTCCCACCGATATAAGGAGGTCTCACCGATGAAGCTTTACTGCCAACTCACCATTCATCTCACCTGACCATCATGGACGACGAGATCTATACCGCACCACTGCAAGCCAAATCATGGGCTATTGTGGGGTGGCAATATGGCCCACACTACCATAAGTCACCACTTGAACCATCATAGGGTGGCAGGTTAGCCCGCACACCTGCCAACCTCTCCAACCATTGTTGCAGGGTGGTGAGGTAACCACCACTCTACTACCATCCATTCCATGGACCAATGCAGGTTGTGGGTTAGGACTTCTCCCACACTACCATACAAGATGGTGAAGACCCATCGTAGGATGGAAGGTAACACCGCTAGCCTGCACCCCTCTTAACTACAACCTATAGTAATATGGTGAAGGTTGAATGCAAAACTTTGGGAAGTCTAGAAACTGAGCTAGGGTTTCAACTATGAGTTTGAGACACACATTCTCAACATTTGTGACCATAGGAAAAAACCCAAGTGTCTTATTCTACATGAGGAGCTAATTTTGTTAACAATGGAGTATGTTAAGAAATTGTCCATCTCTACCAAGCCCAAGAAGGCTTCCATAACCCACCTAGCCAAACACCCTCTTTCTTTCCACCTCTCGAACTCTTATGATATGGGTGATTATTTGGAGGAGGATGAGTGGGTTGCTAAGGAAGAAGATGGGCATTCTATGGAGATTTACTCTAACCTTCCAAATGAGGTTTCCAAAACCAAGAAGATTTCTAAGAAACATGATAAGCCTCAGATCTCTTAGTATGGTTGTTCTTTATTTGGGGAAGAGGAAATGGAGACTATTGTTCGCTCTTCTCCTACTAAAGGTAAGAAAATTAAACTTGAAAAGGTGGTTTTTCAAGGTATTTTGATGGGGAAGAAACCTAGTGCTAATAAGGGGAACAAGAAGTCCTCTCTAGGAGGACTGAACGAGAAAGAGAAGCCTAAAATAAAATTTATGGAAGACCCTCTTAATATTCAGGTGAAAGCCAAAGGTAAAGATGTTATGGGTGATGATATGCTACATGAGGAACATGGATCCCATCCACATGATTTTCTAAATATATTAATGTTTTCAATTGTAATATGGAAGAGATTTACAATATTTTAGGTTTGGATAAGGAGGGTGCAATGAATTATGTTTAAATGTTTAAGTGGTTCTTCATGAAATGAATCAAATTTATGTGAAGGTCCGGTATTTTCAAAAAAAAATGTTGAGAAGAAGGATGTTGTGAATGATGTATCCAAAACTAGGGCCAAGAACAACAAAATTATTGCAATCCTTGAAGATGTAGCTAAATATGCGGGTCTGATGAAGAATGACTGCGAGTCTTGAATCATGGTGTTAGAGGATAAAATTCAAGCATTCCATCATAACCTTGAGAAGGTGGTGCAAGTTAATGAAACTAATCTTCAAAATAGTGTGAAGGGGCTTCACATCCTAAATGAGAAAGTCAAAAACTTGAGAGATGAGGACTTTATGAGGCTATTGAAAGACTGTGATGTTGCTAATGAAGGTAGGGTTAAAGGAAAACATGGATATCGACCTACTAGAGTGGTTTTGAGTACTTGTACTCACAACATCTCCAAGAAACCCTTGGATAATCAAAATAAAGAGATTTTGGAGGTGGTTGAACTTCACAATTGTCTGTGCAAGCAAGAATTACAAGCATCCAAGATTCTCAAGGACTTACAGTATGACTACTCTATTTTTTATTTTATGACTATTCTTTTGACGATTTGTTGTTGGTTGTTTGGTTGTTGGTTAGTTATGTTTTATTTTATGGCAGTTGTGTGCAGGTCTTTAACTAAGCCTAAAAATGAAAAACTAAAAGAAATGAAAACAAGGAAAACACAAACAACACCTCGAATTAGGCCTAAGTTGACCTTGAACAAATGCAAGAAAACAACAATGTTACCTTGTCCAAGTTGATCGGTTGGTTGGCCATGTTGATTTGTTCGATTTGTGTGCTCCTCAATTGATTTCGGCAGTATAACGACTTGTTGTGCTTGATTTGGATGCAATATGGTTGTGAATGGGATGAGTGCTTGAGAGTGAATGAATGTGATTTGCTTGAGAATGAGAATGGATGATAGTGATTAGGGTTGTAAAATTGCTAAGTTTTATCCATTTAGCCAAGGAGAGATGAATGGATGGTCCAGATTCATTCTTGGCCAAGGATAAGAGATCAAGGGTGGAGATCAAAGGTGGATATCAAAGGTTGACCAAAAGGAACTAAAAATTCCTTTTTAATATGCATGGGGAAGACAAAAGGAATAAAATATTCCTTGAGAGACCTTGGGTGAGTAAATGGAATTTAAAATTCCATTGGCAAGTACATGGGGATTGTAAATGGAATTAAAAATTACATGAAGGGTGTTGGGAGAATAAAATGGAATTAAAAATTCCATTGGGATGTGGGAAGATTTGACTAAAGGGGGGCTGATTAGACTAGTGATGAAGGATTAGAAGAGGGTAAGGTGGCTAATGATGATTAGGAGCCAACTTGCAAAAGTTGGAGGATGTGACACCTCCTAATCATGGATTAGGAATGTGCACATCCTTAATGATGGGATTAAGAGATGAATTAGGATTAAGTATTGATGGGACATAAAAAGAATTAAATAAGTTGGTTATTTATTTAATTATTTGGAAAAAAGGGATAAAGGGGTAAGGTATTTAATTATTTACCTAAATACCTTAGGAATTTAAAAGACTTTAGGGGTATTAATTAAATAATAGTAACATTATTTAACTAATGTGGATAAGAAGATATTTAGATGAAAAAGGATAAATTTGACTAAATATAAGTGGTCAAATTTAGATGTCTACATTTTTCCCCTCTTTGAGATGGTGTTACGAAGTAGCATCAGTTCAAAGAAAATTAAAACATGGCACCTAGAAGAAGATGGTTAGATTGGGAAAGATGCTCTAGTCATTCAGAGAAGTGACTAGGAGGAAAGATGATGGGAGTGAAGATGAAGATTAGGGATTGAGGATGCCCCCTCGAGAGGACATGCAGGTTTAAGAGAACACATGTGTGTCCTCAAAATGGAGATAGTGAAAAAGTAGATGGGGAAGATGATGCGAAGTGGTGGATAGGATAGAGGATGGTAGGGTGAAGAGATGAAAGCAAGTGCAAATGGATTTAAGGAAAAATATGATGTTGCCCCAATCAAGCTACAAGCCAAGATGGATTGATGATGCATGGATTGTTGTTAATCAGGGAATGATATATCCCAAAACAACACAAGGATAGGGAAGGATAGATCTTGATGATGACAATGATGAGAGTGTTGTTGATGAAGGAAGGATACATCCAAAAACAACACAAAACGATAGGGAAGGATACATCTAGATGATGATGATGAGAGTGTTATTGATGAGGGAAGGATACATCCCAAAACAACACAAAATGATAGGGAAGGATATATCCTGAGGATGGTGAGAATGATGATGATGGGGTCAAGGCTTGTAGCAAGGCTAGGAACAAGACCAAGGATGTGATTAGATGATTTGAGCTGGATTAGATGGATTAGGGTTGGATGGAGATGTGAAATTGTTAAAATGAATGAATATGGTGGATAACAAGATGCTTAGAATAACAAATCTATATTATCCTAAGAATATGGATGAAAATATTCTTAGAATAACAAATCTCTATTATCCTAAGCAAATTGGATGAAGTGATGCTTAGAATAACAAATCTCTATTATCCTAAGCAGATTGAAGAGATGATGAAATGAGGATGGATGGAAGGGGAGGGATGAAACAGATAGGATAGATAGATGAGGGGAGTGATGAAGGATGAATGGATTAGAAAAAATAAAGCGAGTTAATGGTGATGCATTATGTTGCCATATAATGATAACTTAATTTTATATAGCACAAGACACAAGATTGCAGGGTATGAGGAACCAAGGCAGATATGTGTCTAATGCATGAAACAATCACAACAAACAAGAAGGCTATCCCAATACCCCAAAGTCACAAGGATTTTGGCCAGGCTAGGTATTAGGATAACCACAAGCACAAAGGATGCCCCAGCATAACACAAGACCACAAGGATCTTGGTGGGTACTACATGGGGCAACCAAGAAGACAAAAGTAGACAAAAAGATCAAGATACACCCATATGTTTACCTATCAAAGAACACCATGATATGATGGATCATGGAAACCCTGATGGGGTATAATAGGAAGATCAAATGATAAATAAAATGTCAAAATCATCAAAAGATCACAACCAAATTTCAAATGTCATTTTCCACAGGATCAAAAGGATGGATGGGATTGATGCGGTTTGTTAAGAAGGATGCATCTTGTTGAGACAAGAGATGGAGACTAAGCTAAAAGATCAACATGATGCAATATACTGAAAACTGATTGGATCTCATGATACTGATGACCTTTGTTCATAAGGACCAATGAGATAGGGATGTACTTGATGACATGACAAGATGGACCAGAGGAAAAGATGACGAGACAACAAGATAGACACACCGTAAAGACCTATGAGACACAAGACCGACACACCCTAAAGACCTAGGGGCCTAGGGGTTGATCAATGATTAGCCTTGCCTATGTGAAAGTGTAGTGCCCTCGTAGTTTGACAAAAGACTATGGATAAAAGTGGAAATCGGACAATGGGACCCATGATAAATGAAAAATATGGACATACAAATGACCTAGGGGTGGATCAAATGATCAACCTTGCCTACGTGAAAGAGCAGGGGCCATGTAGTTTGACACAAGGCCAAAGATAGACAAGTGACAAGCGATGATGAGATGATGATGATAAATGGATAAAAGGATGGAATCGATATGATGAGCCAGGATAGGATGTGTTGATGGGATGGTCAATATGCCTACGATGTGGATTATGTGAAGCTCAAGGATGGGATGGTTATCTAGATCACTAGAAGATGAGTTGGGAGGATGAGATGATGGATAGATGAGTGATGAAAAGTGATAAGATATTAGGAAGATGTAGGAAATAGATAGGAGTGATGATAGTGAGATAAAATGGCATTGGATTGCACAGGGGTAGCCTATAGCTAGATACCAATGACAAGGGATTATAAGATGGAAGGAAAATAGAGATAGATGGATGGATTGATAAAGATGGGGAGATAGAATGATGCAAGGATGGATGGATTGAGGGACAAGGATTTGGAAAGACGAAATGGATTACTGGATGGATAAATGGATGGGGAGATAAGGATGAAAAGATGGAAAAGGATTTTTGGATGGGAGGATGATGTCTCCAAGGACTATTGCACAAAGACGGAGATGCCCCACTCTAGATATGTCATGTGTGACAAGGCAAGAGGGATGGTAGACAGTAGGAGGGGTAAATAAGGGATGGAGATGGATAGTAGTAGGATGGGTGGACAATGTAAGATAAGTGGATGTGGATAGGATGCATGGATAAGGAAGGTGGATGGATGGGGATAGGAATAGGATAGTGTATGGATGAGGGGAATTTATGCCAATAGATGTCTAAAGCATATATATATGTGTGCCCCTATCTTGATCAAGATCACAAATAAGGTGGAGGGACTAGATAAAAATGGGATATGATGGATAGGATGTAGAAGATAGGTGGGATTAGGAGATGAATGAAGGGGATGCATAGATGGAGGCTGCCCCCAATTGTGGAAGTAAACCAAATGGGGGATTTACACATGATGCATGTTTACCAGGTTTTCATCATGGTACTTATCCAAGGTGCTTGGTTGCCAAGTTTTCACCATTGGACAAATTATTTCTCTTTACTATTTATTTTTTGGATTTTTGGATTTTTCTTGCTTTTGAATTTTTGGACAAAAATGTGGATGGAGATGGATAAGGATATGGATGTGGATATGTGTATTTAGAAGATAGGTGATAAGGAGATGGATGATGGACTCAAGCAAAAAGTTCCATATGAGGTAATAAGAGCCCATGTTGAAAGCTACTATTCGGATGTTGGTACAACCTTATTAGAATGGATGGATTATGCAAGTAGATGGATTAAAGGTGTTTTATGGGGTAGATATGTGGGATAATGGATGGGATGCTGGAAAGTGTATGGATGGAATGGTGGAGTGGATGTGTGATGGGAGAAGGTGTTCAGGACCAACATTGGCACATGTGGTGGTGGATGTGAAAGGATATGTGAATGAATGGATGGAGAATCTGGAGATAATGGAGGAGTTGGGATAGTGAAGTTTGGGACATAAGGACCCAAAATAGATTTAGGAGATGGAGGATGTGAATGATTTTTTGGTGGATTAGCAACTTTGGATGTCGTTATGGATTTTTCATTTGAACGCATTGTATATTTTTTCTTTGGGATCCACATAGTTTTGATTTTTGCTTTGGTGGGCCTTAGTGGCCTTCGGGTTTGATTTGGATTTTGGATTTCATTTTTCTTTATGTCAACATGTCTTTTTGAGGGGACATGAGGAGCTTTTGATGCATGTGGATATTTAGACTTATGCATTTTTACTTTGGCATCCAAAGTGCTTTTAATTGCAATGGGATGGGTATGAGGTGATGGATGATGTGGAGATGACGTGGATGGAGTGATAGAGGTAGGATTTTGATGATAATGTGTGGATGGAGGATGTGAGATAGCATGCATGGAGGGGTGAATTTGTTGATCCTGATTCGGGGTTATGAATTTAGGATTTTTATGATGTGTGCAAGGGATAGGTGATGGATGGATGAGAGGATGAAGAGGATAAGATGGAGGAGGTGATTTTGGGATATAAGGGCCCAAAATAGATGTTGTATATGGAGGATGTATTATGGTGGATGGAGGTATGTAAGGACCCAAAATAGATGCAGTAGATGGGAGATGAGCGATGGTGGATGGAGGGACATAAGGGCCCAAAATGGACTTAGAGGATGAAGGAGGGAGATGCACGGTTGTTTTTAGGTAATATAATGGAGGAGAGGGGATGGCGACAAATGGTTTGGTAGAGCGATGGAAGGTGCCTCTCATTCCTTTGGTAGAGGCTTGCTTAGGATGTATGGAGGTTGTACCAACATTTTTGGAGTGTGAGTCTTGGGAGATATATCCAAGACCTTGTGCACATGGATGTTCTTTGACTTGAATGGGCTCTAAAATACCTTGCTCATGAAGACCTAAACCTTTTCCTTTATAGTTCATGATCTAGAGCATTCAATCTATGGTAGGATGCTTGTTATTTTGGAAGAATCATGCGAGTTCATTAGCAGGTGGAGGAGGAAGGGTGATGCATAGACATTTTTTTTCTTCTGCAAGAAGGCCACCATAGATGAGTATGATGTTACTAAGGTCATATAAACATGGTGTTAGGGTGACAAGGCTAGGCGGCAATGAAGGATCATGAGATGGAGATGATAGGGTGACAACATCCTGATCAAGGGTGAGTGACAAAGGCTCATGAGATGGAGCAATTGGATATTGAATGTAGAGGGAATCATGAGATGGAGTGATTGGATCTTGAATGCAAAGGGAATCATGGGATGGAATGAAGGAGCTAGCATGATCTTGAGATTGGGTGGAGGGGATGGTAGGATCATGATTTGGTTGAGGATATGGATCATGAGATGAAATGGATGGAGGGATATGATCTTGAGATGGAGTAGATAGGATGGCAGAACCTTGACTTGGAGGAGGGGATATGTTGGCAGGCTTTGGATCAAGCTCTTGGCATGGCTCAGCTTGTGTGGGGGGCATGATGAGGGAGGAGTGTTGGAGAGAATCCTCAAATGGGGAAGATAAGAGGATGGAGGATTCATGAAGGTCATGGGATTGAAGGATGGTGATACTAGGACTAGGGAGAGTGGATTGGATTTGGTTTTCTTAACTAGTTTTGTTGGTTCTAGGAGTAGAAGATGGTGATTCAATGGATTTGATGGGCTTGATAATTTCAACCATTTAGATGGTGATAGAAATGGTAATGGGAGTGATAGGTATAGAATGGAGGAGGGCCTCATCACTAGTGACCAAACATGATAGAGTGGGATGGCATGCTTCCAAAACATCAAGATGGGTGATCCCAAAATATTGGTTTACATTTTTTGGGCAAACTGGACACTAAACTGATTTTTTAAACTAAATCTTCACTTTCGGGCTCCTATAGTGGCTACACTGTGAGGAATTTGAAGATGATGCAAAATAGTGATTTGTGATGTTTTCTATATAGATTATAAATATATATTTTCCAAAAAAATTGGAATCAGATTGCACTTCTTTTTCCATCTCCTTTGAAAACTAGCTTTTTTTTTAAAACAACGTTTTTAAGGAGTGATGCTCACCGTATACAACATAATTTTTTTTGTATGAAGGATAAAATTCTAATTTTTCGAATTTAGATTTGTAGCTATGATATCTAGCACTTTCATTTGGTTTCATAGTGTTTTATTAAATATTTTTTCCTTAATCAAGTTTTGAAGTCAAACCAATTACAATTCAAACATAGGCAGACTGTATACAACATAACTTTTTCTGTATGCATCCAAATTCAATTTCTTTTTAATGGATCAAGGACATCAATACCCAACATGACATATTTTTTAAATTTTTGTTTTCATAATTTGCTATTTTCCACATGTGCATAACAGAGAGCTTGATTTTCAATGAAAAACCTATGTTTAATAAAACTAAAAAAATAAATACATAATAAAACCAAAACATATTAAAATTATATTCATTGGATAGCTCATTTTGAGAACTACCATATTCTAGTTGGGTCTATGAAATCTCATCCATTTTCATCCTCAACCTGAGCTTCAAAGGGAGAAAATATGGACTTTTTTTTGCATTGAAGAGTGGGAAGGTGGGAAAAGGGGGGTTCGAGCAAACCCCCAGGGGTTTGAGCGAACCTTGGTTTGCTTGAACCAAGGTTTGAGAAAACCCTGCTTCACTCGAACCAAGGTTCGAGCGAACCCCCTTTCCACAATGGGAAAGGGCGAGTTCCCACATTTAATGGATTTTTTTTGTTTGGGGTCATTTTTTTGAAGTTTTCCTTCCTCACTCGAATTGTAAACCACTTTTGTGCGTTCACCCAGATGTGGATTTAGGGATGTCTCTTCTATCACGATTCCTTGGATGACATCTAGAATAAGTGTAGGATTAGGTGGGGTGATGGGAATGGATGGAGGACTAGGATTAGGGGCTGGTGGATTAGGATTACAAAGGGGGATGGGATTGGATGTAGGACTAAGAGGAGAACTAGGATTAGGATTAGAGACTGGTGGTTAGGGTTGGATGGAGGAGTAAGGTATGATGGATTGGGGGAGGATTATGATAGAATGCACTGAAGGGGGAGTGACATGGGAGGATGTGGATGATGAACTAAGATAGGAGGATGTGGATGCTAAATTAGGTTGGGAAGATTGGGGCAGTGGATTATAGTAAGAATATTGGGATGGTGTATTAAGATAGGAGGGTGTGGCGGTTGAATTAGGATGGGAAGATTGAGATGATCGATTAGGATGAGAGGATGTGGGTGGTGGATTTGCGTAGGAAGATATGGATGTTGGATTAGGATGGAAAGATTGAGATGGTGGATTAGGATAAGAGAACATGGGTGATGTATTTGCATAAGAGGATATGGGTGGAGGATTAGGATAAAAAGATCGAGATGGTGGATTAGGATAAGAGGAATATTGGGATGGTGGATTATGATAGGAAGGCATGGGTGTTGGATTAGGATGGGAAGATTGGGATGTGGGATTAAGGTAGAGATATTGTGAAGTTTGATGATGATAAGGATAGGAGTATGGGGATGGTGGATTACTATAGGAGGATTTGGATGTTGGATAAGAGAGATGTAGAGGGGGGACATGATGGATACGTGGATGGTGAGGGTATTGGATATCCCTTGTCAAGGGTTATATAAAGACTATTATTAGATGTGGATGAAGGCATAGGGGATAGTTCAGAGGAATGGATGGACTTGGAGAGGGGATCGAAAGAAGCTTGCTAGTAACAATAACATCAAGGGGATCTATATTATACTCATCTTGATCAACAAGACTTTCGTTATCATCATCAACGTAGTTGGGATTCCCCTTGAATACTATTATTGGTTGTGTGGGAGGAGGATAAGGATTCATGATATTAAATGGAATGGATACGAATAGAAAATATGGGAATAGATGATTAGAAGGAAAGAATAGATGATGAAAAGATAAATAGGATAGATTGGAAGAAGATATAGGTGGACTAAAGCTCAAGTTGGGATTCAGGTTAAGCTCAGATAGGTATTGGATTAAAGCTCAGATTTATATTGGATTGAAGCTCAGATTAGGATGATGGGATTAAAGCTTAGATTATGGCTTGAGACAGTCTAGGAGTGATAGGATTGAGAAAAAACAAAAATTAAAATTTCCAATTTTTATTTTATTTTTTTTGTCGTAGTAAATCACGTTTTCGAGGGTCTTCAAAGCGGAATTTGGGGTTGAAACTTGTGTCAAACCCTAAAATTAGGTCGTTGAAGGTGCGCTATTTGAGGTTGTGAATTAGTACTCTTGGAGACCTTTCCAACAATGTAAACGATTCTGAATTTTGAGCACCGAGTAGAAAGTTGACCCCAATGAGTTGGGGTAAATAAATTCATTTGTTTAAAAAAAATTGGATGGTTTGGGGATGAATAGGAAGAGGAGAAATGATTAGATTAAGGTTTTGGATTGAGGAATATGTAGGCTAATTTTAGCATGAAGGATTGAACCTTTGTATTTATTATGGGAAGCAAATTCGCCTCTATGTGAAGCAAATTCGCCCAAGCAGAGAAGAAAATTTGTCCCTAAGGAGCAAGTTCGCCCAAATAGAGAGTTAGGTTCGCCCAAGCAGAGAAGCAGGTTCACCCCTAAGTGCAAGTTTTCCCAAGAAGAGAACTAGATTCTCCCTAACAGAAAGATAGAATCACCCAAGATAATAGATTCACCCAAACAGAAAGGCAGAATCGCCTAAGATAGCTGATTCACCCAAACAGAAAGGTAGAATTGCCCAAGATAGCAGGTTCACCCAAGAATAGATATAAGTTCACCCAAACAGCTAACAAGTTCACCCAAGATAGTAGATTCACCCAAAAAGAAAGGTAGAATCACCCAAGACAACAGATTCACCCAAATAGAAAGGCAAAATCACCCAAGACAACAAGTTCACCAAAGAACAACTGCAAGTTTTCCAAAACAGCTGACAAGTTCACCCAAGACAACAAATTCACCCAAACAGAAAGGAAGAATCACCCAAGATAGTAGATTCACCCAAACAGAAAGGAAAAATCTCTCGAGACAATAGGTTCACCCAAGAATAGCTGCAAGTTTGCTCAAACAACTGATAGGTTCACTCAAGATAGTAGATTCACCCAAATAGAAAGGAAAAATCACCCAAGATAGTAGATTCACCTAAACAGAAAGGCAGAATCACCCAAAAAAAAAAGGAAGAATTTCCCAATACAACAGTTCACCCAAGAACAGCTAACAGGTTTTCCCAAGATAGCAGGTTCACCCAACCAAAAAGGAAAAATCGCCCAAGACAGTAGATTCACCTAAACAAAAAAGTACAATCGCTGAAGATAGGAGGTTCACCCAAGAATAGTTGCAAGTTCACCCAAATAGCTAATAGGTTCACCTAAACAACTGCAAACACTGAAGAATGGGTAGAGGTGATGGAAGAATGGGCACCTAAACAGATCTGAATGAAGACTCAGATGAAAAATGGGATGAGAATGGAGGAAACAGACCCAAACGGGGTCTTGGATAGAGAACGAGATAGCAAACGAAAAGAAAGTATTCACCTAAACAGACATAGATGGAGATTTAGATGGAGGGTAGGACCACTAATGGACAAATGGATATGCCTAAAGGGATCCAATTGAGGATGATGATGGAGAACGGGGTAGAAAACGAGCGAACAAACATCAAAACAGACTTGAATGGGGTCCTGGATGAGGAAGAAAAGGAAGATTCACCCCTTTGTTAGGGAAGGTTCTCCCTATACTAAGAAATTTTTCCCAAGTATAATGAATAGGTGAATTTACAAAGGGAAAGAAGAACGGACGTTCGAATGGACCTGAACGAGGTCCTGAATGGGGAACAGGATGACAAAACGGATGAAATGATTCAGATAAACATATTGGGATGGAGACTCAGAGGGAGGATAAAACCACCAATGGATATATGGATACACCCAAAATGAGTGGGACGGGGACACAAACGAAGAACGGGACTGAAAGCAGTCGAATGTACCCCAAAACAAACCCGAACGAAGTCCTAGATGAAGAAGAAAAATAATATTCTCCCCTTTGTTAAGGAAGATTCACCCCTAAGAGTAGTCTCACCCTTGTAGAGAGGTAGATTCACCCCTCAAGGTAGGTTCACCCTTGTAGAGAAGCAGGTTCACCAAAACAAAAAATGAATTAGCCTAAAAAGGATAAATTATTGAGGAACGAGCGGGTTTGAATCTTTGAATGGTGTAACAGGGCAACAAGCTCAACTAAATGGACTTGAATTAGTGACATAGACAGAGAACGGACACCAAATGAACCTAGATGGATACTTGTAATGGGGAACAGACTTCCAAGCGGAGTCAAACGGGGACTCGGAATGGGAAACAAACTCCCAAAAGGAATCACACGGGGACATGGAACGAAGATAGGATGACAAATGGGATGGGAAATAAGAGTAAGATTTCCTTTGAAGGCAAGGGGGGACTATGGTAGATGAAAAGGAGTATGACAAACAACAGATAGAAGGCTAGATTGGCTCGACCAAAAATAAAAGCAAGCAACACAATCCTAAGACTAGTGATAAGGATGTCTATCTAGGTTGAACAAGGCTATCTCGTGAGTCCCCGATATACGCATGGTATATGGGGCACAACTCTGAACACCATCCTATCACAAACATGAGTTGGGATCCCCAGCGAGGTACTAGAAACTCGGACCAACTCTTCACGTCTTATCTAGGTATCACCCTAGCTTTAACGCTTCGCTAGACACGATGTGACTAGATTGAGGTACAAATTTCACTCTCCCTTCTTTATATACCCCACCAGTAACACATGGTTGGAATCATCCCTCAGGTGATGAAATCCTAGGTAGGTCCCACTAAGGGAAGAAGATGCTAGAATTTTCAGTTGGTCCCCAGGCTCGTACGTAGCACAAGAGAGCTTAGACGGACTAGGACCTCCTAGGAATACTAGACTGGCCAAGAGTGAGCTATGATTTCTCATCACCTAGGATTGCCAAGTGGTGCAAGGGGAGTGGATACATCAACAACCAACTCACAAGCATGACAAACAAGTGAATTGACCCTCTAATTAGAGCTGCGTGTGCCTAGCTAGTCTGAAAAAAAAAAAAAAACTAAGGGTCTCAGACCGATCGTTCTGCAAAAGATGTGTTAGTAGTTTTAAACCACCAATCTTGGATGAATAAGAAATAATTGCACAAATTGTTAGGAGAGAGCAAGAACACTCACAAATAGCCAAGTTAGTAGATTATTATTTGAAAACGAAAGCAAACTGACACAAAAAATAGAAGATTAGGGTTTCAAATTCACCTCTATGTGAGGCAAGTTCGCTCCTCTATTTGTAGATGCAAATTCACCTATTTTGGGTTGCAAAAACGTCTTTCCAAGAAAATTTTCCCCTATAGAGAAGCAGATTCGCACCTCCAAGCAGATTCACCCCTAGAGAGAAGCAGACTTGCCCCTCCAAGCAGGTTCACCCCTGCAAAGAAGCAGATTCGCCCCTCCGAGCAGGTTCTCCCCCGGGGGTAGTCAGGTTCACCCCTCTGGGCAGTCTCACCTCGGTAACTACAATCTGGACCTGCAAAAGTGAAACAATAGAGAACGTGAAAGACAAGACCCGTGATGTGGGTCCCACCAGACATGTCGAAAATGTGTGCAAGTGTTTTATCTAAGCCTAAAAATGCAAAACTAAAATAAATGCAAACAAGGAAAACACAAACAACACCTCGGATTAGGCCTAGGTTGAACTTGAACAAATGCAATAAAAGAACAATGTTACCTTGTCCAAGTTGATTGGTTGGTTGGTCCTGTTGATTTGTTTGATTTGTGTGCTCCTAGATCAATTTCGACAACATAACAACTTGTTGTGCTTGATTTGGATGCAAGATGATTGTGAAAGGGATGAGTGCTTGAGAGTGAATGAATGTGAGTTGCTTGAGAATGAGAATGGATGATAGTGATTAGGGTTGTAAAATGGCTAAGTGTTAGCCATTTAGCCAAGGAGAGATGAATGGATGGTCTAGATTCATTCTTGGCCAAGGATAGGAGATCAAGGGTAGAGATCAAAGGATGACCAAAAGTAATTAAAAATTCCTTTTTAATATGCATGGGGAAGACAAAAGGAATAAAATATTCCTTGAGAGACCTTGGGTGAATAAATAAAATTTAAAATTCCATTGGAAAGTACATGGGGATTGTAAATGGAATTAAAAATTCCATGAAGGGTGTTGGGAGAATAAAATGGAATTAAAAATTCCATTAGGATGTGGGAAGATTTGACTAAAGGGGGGCTTATTAGACTAGTGCCGAAGGATTAGAAGAGGGTTAGGTGGCTAATGATGATTAGGAGCCAACTTGCAAAAGTTGGAGGATGTGACACCTCCTAATCATGGATTAGGAATGTGCACATCCCTAATGATGGGATTAGGAGATGAATTAGGATTAAGTGTTCATGGGACATAAAGGGAATTAAATAAGTGGGTTATTTATTTAATTATTTGGAAGAAAGGGATAAAGGGGTAAGGTATTTAATTATTTTCCTAAATACCTTAGGAATTTAGAAGACTTTAGGGGTATTAATTAAATAATAGTAACATTTTTTAACTAATGTGGATAAGAAGATATTTAGATGAAAAAGGATAAATTTGACTAAATATAAGTGGTGAAATTTAGATATCTACAATAGTATCTCTCTTGTAAAGGGTTTTGGGTCCCTTCAAAACCTATTTTACCTTTAATCAAAAACAATTTCAACCAAACTACTTATGAATTTGTGAATAAATTTGATCTTATCCAATAATGGTTTAAGCTCCTTTTTGCTTCCTTGCATAGAGTTTCATATCATTTCAAATCTATCTACATCAATTGATATTCAACTTTCTAATATGAAATATCCCAAAACATTTCCTTTAGTTACATCAAAGATGTGTTTCTTCATATTTAAAGAGATACCATAGTCTTTACAACATTGGAGTATTTTCCTCAAGTCAGTTGCATGACCACCTCTACTTTTAGAAAGGATATCCAAGTGGTCTATATAAAAGATAATATATTTTCCTACAAAATTCTTAAATATTTTGTCCATAATCTCTATAATGTCATTCCTACATTGATTAAGCAAAAAGGAGTCATTTTATAAGAAAATTTTTCCCACTTAGTTATTAAGATTTTTCCATTTTATCCTTGTACTTTAAAATCAATACCTAATTATAGTTAAAATATCCATCAAGGAAATCATTTGGGATCCATTAACAATCAATGCAAAGTTTGATATCTCTTTTCTTCTTTCTAACTAGCATTATATTCTCTACCTACATTGAATATCTGACTAGAAATATGATCTAAGTTGATAGTGATTTCTACACTTCCTTAATTATCAAAGGCTTGAGTGGGAATTGGTATACCTATATTTCTATCTAAAAGACTTAACATTTTACTTTAAAGGAATAGTATGAATTACATGATTGAAATGCCAAATTTCTTTAGTAATTCATATCCCTATGCTATCACTTTTTGGAATTCCTTTACCACTACATATATCTTCATTATCTCTTAGAGTATAAGATTTAAAAATTAAGAAATTATTTACTTGTTGGTCATCCCCTATGTTGTATAGTTCATATTTTCTTCCTTTTGAATCTAAAGATGTCCTCTATTTTCCTTGAGAATTGGAATAAAAAATTATTTTAACGGAAACCATCTCCTTTAGAATGCTATTTATTTTCAATTTTATTATTCCTTCTTCATCTTCTTCTATTGGAACTCTATTTAATTCATCAATAATTTGGTTCTCAAATACCCATAAAGAGATAAGGAATTCCAAAATATGTCTATCATCTTCAAAAACTTAGAATTTCCTAACATTATCTAGTAAAAATGGCATAGGAACCAATTCTATTAAGAATCTCTCTAACTTTGATAGATTCATTAGTTCCATATTACTTGTAGCCACTACTAAATAATTTGAGATGTGATTTATTCTTCTAGGAATGACTGATATTGAGAGCATCAAAATCCTCTATGAAGTCCCATACTCTATTCCTTATCAAGTCTCATACTACATTCATATAAGAAACTAACCTTTTGTCATGATAGGATTACTGGCTTCTAACTTGTTTCACTATTAATTTACAATATCCTTGTACTTCTAAATAAGTGACTTTATTCTTATGTGTAAACTAAAGATCTTTTCTTAAAGTTTAATATTCAACTACAATTTTACTACATGAAAATTGTAGCCTATAAGATGCTAAGAAGGTTTTCCTTTGGGGTTGATTAGTATTATACCAACTCCACTGTCTTGTTTGGATTTAGGCCTAACAAGACTAATAATACACATTTGATAATGATTAATTTTTTTAGATTTATATTTAAATTTAAAATGATACTATTAGGATCTTGATATGCTTTCTAGTGAATATTCTACACTAGTAATTAATTCCTCCTTAACCTCAAGATTTTCCTCTAAATATTCTTTACTTTTTGTAGGATCATTGATGTTTTTAATCAAAATTGCTTTATCTTATTTTAATTTAGTAATATAAAATTCTAATATTTCCAAGATGGTTTGATTATAAAGATGAAATATTATGTGGAATGAACAAATAATTTCACTTGTAACTTCAAGCTTTTCAAATTTAGGTTGCATATCTATTGCTCCTTTTTCATCAAATTTTCTCCCATTGTGAATCAATTTCTTCTTGATCTAAAATGTCAAAAGACCCTTGAGTGTGTTATGGATTTTCACTCATTTTTTTTCCTTGCATCTACACTTCAAAAGTATTATATTTTATTTCTAAATTTTTTTCTTCAACCTCAATGAAGTCTAAGTCAAAAGCATCTTTATACATAGTTTGATATTTTGATTCTAGATTTTTCTCATAATACTATATACTATATACGAGGTATGGTGCTCAAACCACTAGTAATAATATCGTTCAGTAGTTACAAATCTCTTTGCTACTAGTTCCAATGGTGAAGGGGGAGACTTTGTATATCTTTTCATTATAGTAGAGTAGCTATTGATATAAACCATGCATGCATCAACATGAAACAAAGTGCCAATTTAAACACTCTTAGCTAGAAACATAGATCCTTGAACCATATTAGACCCTCCAGTTAAGAAAACAATCCTAAAAACTTGCATCATTTAATTTACTTATAAATAAAAGGTTTCATGTCAAACATAGGATAATTAGTGAATCATTGATCTCCTTCACTCATCCATCAAGGAATCTAATTGAAAATATTTCACAACCAATTATCTTCAAGAAAGAATCATCACCCAATTACACCTTCCCATTTTCATATTCTTCATACTTAATAAAGTAAACTTTATGTGAGGTCATGTGAAAAGATACACTAGAATCAATAAGACACACACCTTCTAATGTGTGTATAGCTAATGTTGTAAAAAACACATCACCATAGGAGAGTATTGTGAAAACTCTTATATTTACAAGTATAGAAAGTAGAAACACATGAACATAAATAAATACTATACCATAACATAAGGTGTATGTGGGAAAAAACTTTTCAAAACAAAACTTTTTAAATCAAATGGTTTACAATATAATTGTAGAGGAATAATTTACATGAGTATGAGTAATATATAAATTTAAAATCATAATAGTACTTGTAAATCAACCATGTAAACTATAGCTTCAAGAACCAAATAAATAATTAAGAGTTCAAACTGGAAACCATGAATGGTTTAGGAAAACCACTAGTAATACTATATACGAGGTATGGTGCTCAAACCAAGGAACCAAATTCAAATTCCCTCCTTGGTAAAATATATCTTGGCCATTTTTAGCATATTCTTATAATATCTTACAATTTTATAAACTATCATATTTGGTCACCCAAACTTGAGTGTACCATTTTTTCCACATTCAACCTACTCAAATATGCTACATGACAAGTGCACATACACTAGTAGAATTTGGCAAATAAATGACTAGGTGACTAAAAATTTTATTCACAACAACTAAAAATGACTAAATTCTACTAATTATTTGCAACTCAACTATAAATGAGTAAATAAATGACTAATTTGGTCGTTGACTAAAAATTATTTTAGTCACACAAATAAAAATGACTAAATAGTTAGTCATTAATTTATTCACAATCCATTTGAATAAATCATTTAAGGAATAAAGAATATATCCCACACAAAATACTCTAAAACTTTAATAAACATACTCTAAAACTTTCGTTGAAATCTTATTTTCAAGCATAGCCCGCCAAAATGGAGTTTTCATTTTAATAAACATACTCTAAAACCTTCATCGAAACCTTATTTTTCAGGTGTAGCCTACCAAGTTTCAGTAAAGAATGACAAAGAATGGTAAGGAGATGTGTGTGACAAGATGCATAGGATTCATTGTTGCTTATCTCATTCTTGCTCTGCTCAACAAGGGTTACATTGTTCGCGCCACTGTTTGTAATCTATGTATTTAATTGACAATATTTGCATAATCTCAAATTCCATCAAATGCTTTTGAAGTATCAATGTATCCTATATAGGGTTTAGAATGATTTATTTTAATTTTAAAAATAAATCAAATGCTTTTGAAGTATTAATGTATCCTACACAGGGTTTAGAATGCTCAAATTCCTTCAAATGCTTTTGAAGTATCAATGTATCCTATATAGGGTTTAGAATGATTTCTTTTAATTTTAAAAAATAAATCAGATGCTTTTGAAGTATCAATGTATCCTATATAGGGTTTAGAATTATTTAATTTAATTTAAATAAATAAATGATGTATTTTCATATGATTAGATAATGTGGAGATCTCCTAAATCTGTCCCAACACACTATCCTCTTTGGAACTGTATTCATTACTCTAGCTATTAGGGTTTTGCATGTGACATCTTTAATATCTTCATGAAAGTGGCTTTTAAATAGATCTCAGTCTTTGCTTTAATCCTTATCATGGTAACCCTTAAGTTCCATAATCCACCTTCAATCTCTTCTAAGAACATTTTCTTAAGCTAGACTGCATAGTATGCATATAAACAATTCCTTCATACCCAACATTGTTCCAAACCACCACTCACTACCTTGCTTAAAATGTTGCCTCCATAAGCACAATAGAAAGATTTAAAATCATGGTTGCCAATGATTGGCCATTAAGGTCACTACATTCATCAAGATAAAATGATATTTTTTCTTCAAACTCAAGGCATTATGCAAGATAACATTATGAATTGTTTTGATGTGTACAATTTGATTTTCTTGCATATTTACTGCTTTGCTAACTACCTTTAAGACTAGATATATTGCACCCTCAGCTGCAATTTCAAATAGCTCACTCATTGTCACTTGAAGATTTCTTTCATGAGCATCCTTCTATAAAATCAAACTATTCCCTATAGACTGCCTACTTACTTACTACAGGGGACTCATTGTTTCATGGTATTATGGGTCTTAAGATCCTTCAATCTTATTGTCACTACTTTATAGCCCACAAGGTATTATTCACTATTCTCCCATCTTTGATGAGTCTCAAAACACTCCTCAAACATGCAATCCACTGCCTCCATTATATAATGGCTAAGAAGAAACATTAAACTTGTGATTACCACTGTTACTTCATTTCGACAGTCATTCCTTGATTGCATTTTCCTTGTCTAACACTACCAATAGCATTTGAAAAACTCTTAAGATCAACAAGGGGTAAGGAAACTCACTATTAAAATCTCCACTTTACTATGCAAGGTTTGAGCTTTATTATTTTGTCACTATTCAACCTCTTTTTGATTGTCACACCTCAAGTGATTGTCATTCTTCTTACCATAGATTGCATTTAAAAATATCACTGAGCTACATAGTGTGCTTGTTATTGGCTACAATATCTCAATCTTAAGGCTTTTGCAACCTCACTAATTTGATAGAGCTATGGTTTATGTTTCTATGGAGGATTAGATTTTGTACCCTAGTCATGCTCTTACCAATGCTTCGGTTGGTATTAAAAAACAACCTTAAATCTTGGGTCAAAAAATTAGTTGTCTTGACAGGGTTGTGGTATGATCTTAGATTTTATCCTAGAGTGTGTGGGAAGCTTGCGTTTGATCATTAAGGTATGTAAATATAATCATGGAAATATATCCTATATAACATGGGTCTTGCTTTAATACTTTCCATAATGGTTATTAGAAAATCACATTATTATAGTTTGTGGTAACCCAAGATTGCATTCCAAGTATGTAGCAAACTTGGTTTGTAGTTTAAGATGTACACTTTTAAGTAACATTCATAAGGTTTAGAAAATATTGATCACTCTCTAGAGTAGCCTATTAAACATGGTTTGTGCTTGAATGCACTAGATAATTGATATAACACAACCACTCTACTTATCAACTAGAGTTATAGGCTCTTTATTGTGGCAAGAGGTAATCACTTTTAGCTAACTCTTGCTAACATACTTTTGGAATAAATGTTTGACTGGATTACTTCGAGTGTGAAGAATTTTGTTTTGTGCTTATAATACATTCATTGAGAGTTGTAGTAGAAAGATTCTTATGCTGAAACCCATCCTGTAAACTTGCTTTAAGCTACATTTAGGAGGCTTCATGGATTTTTTGTGATTTATACAACTTTTATTTTGATAGTAAATGACATCAGATTCTTTCTAAAACTAAAATGATTTATTAAATATTATGGTTTTATGATGATTAAATGTTTTATTTAGAAGGGGTTAATATGTGGCATTTTTATGTACAAAAAGAATAGATTGTGATGCAACATTTAGGTATGGATGGTTTAGGAAAAAATGGATTGCTATCAGTGACATAACCAAGTTGGAGAGTACTCTCAGTTGGCCTGAAACACTTCCAGGTGTTTTTTCTTGGAAGAAGAACCTGAGTGTAGGAATATTTGAATATTCGATAGAGGAAGTTCCTTTATTCTAAAGATAAAATCATAAATCTACTGGTCCAATTTTGCATGCAACCTAAGATCTTTAATATCTAATAGAGGAAGTTCGTACATTCTAAAGATAAAATCATAAATCTGTTGGCCCACTATCAGATCGAATTTGAGGTCGTGAAGCTCCGACAAAGGAAGTTCCTACATTATAAAGATAAAATCATAAATTTTATTGGTCAAATTTGAGGTCATGAAGTTCTGACAAAGAAAGTTCCTACATTCTAAAGATAAAATCATAAATCTTCTTGGTCCAATTGTAAGAATTTGTCTTTTTAATTATACTTTTTGACATTTGGCTTGACACAAATTGTTACTTTAGAATTATGGTATTGATTTTCTTCTAATGTTTTCAACTAGGGGGTCATCCCACAATAATAGGTTACACTTTTTGGCCAAACTTGACATTGAAATCAACATTTTCAGAAAAAACTTCACTTTTTGACACCTATAGTAGGTAAACTGTTAGGAATTTGAAAATTATGGAAACTAGTGATTTGTGAGATTTTGTCTTTAGATTTTAAATGTATTTTTTTTTTTTTAAATTGAAATTAAATTTTTTTTTTTTTGTATAGATCCTTTGATAACTAGTTTTTAATAGTAAACAACATTTTAAAAAAGTGGTGTGTACTTCAGCTCACATAACTTTTTTTCTAGAAAGGATAAAATTCTGATTCTTTTGAATTTAGGTTGGTAACACTAGTATCTAGTGCTTTCATTTTGTTTCATAACGATTTGTTGATTTTTTTCTTTTAATTAAGTTTTGAAGTCAAACCACTTACAATTTAGACATAGGTGCACTTCGGCTTGTATAACATTTTTGGTATGTATTGAAATTCATTTTTTCTTTTTTCTTTTGGAATGAGGAGGACATCAATACCTAGTGCATATATATTTTTCATTTTTTTTTTTTCTGAAATTTACTATTTTTCCACAATGATTTTTCACCGAACTTGATGTTTGATGAAAAACCTATGTTTAGTAAAACTAAAATATAAAATATAAAACAAAAACAAAATACATTAAATTTGTAGTTGTTGGAAAGTAGGTTTCAATCACTACAATCCTCCACCTTGGTTTATCAAGTCGAATCCATTTGCACCTCCTTCTTGGGCTTTGATAGTCAAAAACATGCATAAATTTTCAAATGGTGGAGGGGGAGGTGAAAAAAGGGGGGTTCATTCGAAACCCCTTTATTAGAAGGGGGATTCATTCGAAACCCCTTCATTAGAAGGGGGGTTCGAATGAACCCCCCTATATGGTGCAAGTGGGGGTTCATTAGAAGGGGGTGGGAGTTCATTAGAAGGGGTGGGGGTTCATTCAAACGGAGGGTTCATTATAAGCCCCGTTCCTTTGAACCTCCTTCATTAGAAGGGGTAAGCCATTTTAAATATTTTGATGGGAATTTCTATTTTTTCTTCATGGAAAAAATTGTAACCCACTATTGTGGGTTTACCCCCCTCATTTCAATGAAGAGCTTTGAATATGGTTCCTTTAGATGGAGACTACACTTTTTTTCTATAGGTTTCATCTAGAAACACCTGAAGCTCAGGTACTATCATACTCAGGTGCAACTGAGTTTGAGGTGAATTGCACTTGGTATTTTATGTTGATATGGATATGTTCTAGCCTACAGTTAATTGTTATAGCATAATAGATAGGCTAAATAGTTGTTCATGTACCATTGTTTGAAATTTTAAATTTCTATACCTTATTCTAGGAGCAAATCATAGGGGGAGTCTATACATAAGATGCCATTGTTTCAAATTCAAAATTGTTGGCTCTTTCACAATTTTTTGCTTCATTTATTTGATCTATGACAACCTATTGTATAGAAAATTCTCTCAAAATCACAGTAAAATCCTTTATTCTGGGATGACTGTTTAGAATCTTTCCCATCATAACAATGAACAAAAGCATTAGTCATTAACCTGAACTTTGCAAGAGTTTCATCAAATTTTCCACTCTCTTTTCCATTCTGAATTTTATTCCCAATTTCATCCATGAAGAACTTCCTCAGCTTGTAGATCCTATTTTTATCCATAACTTTATTAGGTGTCGAGGATAGCTTTGAGTTTTTACCCAAGTAACAATTGACCAAATTCGGCCTTACCAGAATTAGGTTGAATCATCGTGCATCAATGCAAGGATCATGTCGAAATGGTGCGGTATCACGGTTTAACTATAAAAAGAAATATCACATTTCTTTGATGCAGTTTTTTGAAACAATTTGCTTGCCTTGTGAATATTGCTTCCATATTTTCATGTATGTCTAGCAGGGCACTTGTAACTACAACATATGACAAAAAAAATCCATGTTGTTATGCTTTGATGGATTTCCCTTAATTATTACTAGATATTTGATGTAGTGCACATTATTATAGTGTAAGCCTATTTTTTAGATTGTTTCATTTAGCATCACCAATATTCTCCACAAGAACATTCTCCATGTTTAAAATGATGGAAATGGTTCACATCTCTTAGAAAAATTTCTCTTGCAACAATCTTGGAGATGAATTTAGATGTAACTAGTGTGAAAATCATAACATACTCAAAGGTTCTTAAAAACTCTAATAGTTGTACTAGGGGCCATGTTTGACAAACCAAATGTAATTGCTAACTTTTCACTATGGTGGCAGATAAATGATTCTTTTTTCTTCTATTCCATATCATTGAGTAAAAGTATTAAATCTGTAAATACCCTACTGCCTTCATTTGCCAAGCCAATTTCTCCAATTTTTCATAGATCTCCCATGTTTGTGGATGTGATCTGTCTCCTACATAAAAAGCATGTACCCATTTATGCCCTTCAATCCTACATGCAAGTATCTTTTTAATTCTTCTCTCTTTCATCAATCTCCTTACTATTTGAACCTCACCACACCTACCCACTTCTGCACATATGTTTTAGAGAAGAACATAAGTTGCAACAATTTTAGGATCCAACTAAAAAAGCAGTGTTGTTGGAATACTTAGTCTATATTCATATATGATCTATAGGAAACAAAGGTTTAACTAGCATCTCAATAATAATGTTTAGGGTGTCCTCAAGATAGCCAACATGGGCACGAAGTTCAACCATGCACACCTAATGATCAACTATATATGTCATGCAATAATGGTTATTGACGTGTGAAGTATGTGCAACCCTCATGCACTAAACTTGCATGACTGTATGCATCTAGAACACAAGAAAATCTTACAATGTCGGTGTTCCAGAGTGCTTCATTAATTCAAATATTTTGAGAGCTTCCTTGAAAAATCCATTTTGAGCACTTTCTCCAATAATATCATTTCATTCCATGAGATGACATCTCTTTGAGGCATTATGTCAAACAATTCATTTTATACTACATTTTGGTGTCAAATCTTTGGTAATTATGGTTATTTCATTACATTCAAATTCTAAATTCTAGAAAATTATATACAGTAAATAGATTGATGGTTGTTTGGATAGTGAAATTAGCTCTCTTAGAAATTAACTAAAATATCTTGAAGGATTAAATTTTAATTAAAGAGGATTTTGTGGTTATTTTTATAACAATGATTAACAATGATTTTATAGTGCAGCTAGCTTTCCATTTTCATTCAAGATACAAGTCATCAAAGTCAAGAACATACCAAGAAGATGGTACTCTACTTCAAACCCTCAACCTCACTTAGTTTAGTTTGATTACATGGGGATATTAAGGAAGTTGGTAAAAAATTAGTATATATCATTTTTTGTTTGTGAAGTAGAATCTTGTGAGATTCAATACGGCAATGGATCAATATCTAGTTTATTTAGTAAAGATGATGTCACAATTGGGAAACTTGTTGTGAAACATCAGGTTAGTGATTTTTGGATGTTAAGGCTTCCCAATTGGATATCAAAGATCTTTTCTCATCAACTTAATTTGGAATTTATGTATAAATGAATTATTTCATCATGTAGGTCTTTACTCAGACAACACATGAACCGGGGTTGACATTTTTGTTGTCTAATTAAGTTTGATGGCATTCTTGGGCTTGGTTTCCAATAAATTTTTGTTGATAATGTTGTTCCAATCTGGTTAGTGTTGATAGCCTTCATTCTATAATGTCAACTTCATTCTATAATCTGAGCATATGATAACCTTTCTTAAACTTTGAACAAAGTTCTCAAATCAAGGATTTAATATGCATATTTCAGGCCTATGTTGAACACTTTGTTTAAGGCATTTGTTGACACTTGGCTACAATTTTTTAATTGATTTATCTCTCTATTGTGTTTGGACTTTCTTTTGTAAAATTGCAATATACAATGCACTTTTATTCTTTCTGAATTGAGACTAATATTAATTTTGTTAGTTGTATTGAGGTAGAGCTTCATTCATGGCGGAAAAGGTAGCACCTTGCTTCTCATATCAAATGGCAAGTTGCATATAAAGGAGGAAATATTCTAGCTGGGCTATTGTTAACTGCATTGAAGGAGCGAGCTTCATATATGAGGCACGATCAATACTCTCCTTGGATTTTGCACGTTAGAGCTTGCTCCAGGAAGATTTCCCACGTTGTAGAATTTTTAAGAGATGAAAGGGGCATGTGCTCGCATTGAAGGGCTTCAAGCATGTGTTTCCATCATTAAAGAAGTCTTTTGGAGAAGTTTCTTTCTTGCAGTTATTTCTCTGCAATATTGTAACTCATATTTTCAATCTTGTGACTGCAAATAATAATTTTAATACTCTATTTGTAATCTGTAACTAGAACACCTTTCTTTTATTAATAAAGTTCACTAAATTTTCCTTCTCAATGGTTGTCTTATTGTGTGCTTGATGTGTATTTCTGTGTTTTATGCTTAAATCCTCAAATCTCAGTCAATTAAAATGACTAAATATACTACTAATTGACATCAATTAATAATTAAATTGACTAAATATACTACCAATTGATAAAAATCGGTGAATAGTGAATTAATATGACTAGATATAAGACCAATGAAATCAGTGAATAAAAATGACTAAATATACTACCAAATTACAATAATCAATGACTAAATCAACAACTAATAAGTGACTAGATTATAGCAATCAATGACTAAATCAACAACTAAATAAGTGACCAGTTAAATATATTAGTGAATAAAAAATGACTAAATAAGTGACCGAATTACAACAATCAATAAATCAACAACTAAATATATTAGTGGAAAAATGTGACTAAATAAGTGGCCAGATCATAGCAATGAATGACTAAATCAACAACTAAATATACTACCAAATCGATCAATCAAAACAATCGATAAGTGACTAAAAATGGTTTAGTCATCAATTTGGCCGTGTTATATATGACTAGCAATAAAAGTTACTAGTAGTCATGTGACCAACTGTAGTCATTTATAAACAGATTTTAGTAGTTTTTTTCAATAATTTATTGTTGTTTCTGTACTAGTGATAGCTTTCATATTTTTTTCAGGATTATAATGTAACCTCCCTCTTACATGCTCTTATGTGTCATAAAATATTTTATATGTAGCTTCTTTTTTGATGACCTTACACACTCTATGGCATGCCAACACATGGACAAACTATGCCACCTCTTCATGTGAATCCACAAACTCACAAAAGAAAAATTTAGTCATTCTCCAAATAGAATGTTGACTTTCCCATAAGATGACAAAATCACTAGAGGATGAAATAGGAAGTAGATATGTGTATTAAAATGAACATTAGGAATGTAAGGTTGAGACACCTTTTTGCAACATTTGATTGCATAGAGAATATTCCAAAGAATATTATAGAAGATATTTAGAATTTTTTATATGAGTAATATGAGGCTTGAAATAACATATTTATGCATCAAGAGTGTAGGGTAGCCATTTTGAAGATGTATTTTAACACTTCAAGAAATAAATCTTAAGCATTATAAAATTATTCATTGTGTAAATACTATTACAATTGTAATGGCACCCCTAATATAGACTTGGATTTTCAAAAAAATAGGGAGTTATAAAAAGTAGATATTGGGTTAGCTTGGGTCTTTGTAACATTTTGACAAAAGGTTTCTAGACTAAGAAAACAACTAAATGGGTCATATAATATTTTTCTAAGCGTATGCACACTAAAATGAATGCACAAAATAAAGTAAAAATTGTAAATTAGATAGTGTTTGATTCTACAAGTTACAAAATTAGACTTAAGTTTATACACAAAACAAGACAAGTTCAAAATTACAACATTAAATATATGACTATACCAAAAGTAAGAGTAAAAGGAAGGAGAAGAGTAAGGTATGCACTTTCATTCTTACATAGGCAAAGATGAACAAAACCTTAAAGCCCTTTTGCTTAATTATTTGATGCAAACCATTAAGGGCATATCACATAGTATGATGGTTAAAGTTTGGTATTGTTATTGTTATAACTTGAGTTCAAACCCCAACTAGTTCATTGAGTATGGAAACTTTGTGTCTTGTTATAAGTTGTTGCACCAACTAAACCCAATTAAATCCCAAATTTATGAATTAATTTTTTTAATAATTTAAGCTTCTAAAAGTTCATGATTGGTATTCATAGTGAGATGTCTTTTTATCTCAACAATTTTATCAATATTATATTTCAAATTTTATATTTTGTGAATTTATTGATGTAATCAGAATGATTTTACCACAATTCCATAGACTAAGACCTAATTTTGATTATTGACCCAACCTATAAAAAAATAATTTGAAATTACCTTTTAAAAATTAAGACATACCTTTTAAATATATATATATCATATATTAAAAAAATACCATAGATTAATTATATGTACATCTATATTCCTGTTCAAGTTTTTTATGATTGTCCGGAATCTCTCCTTTCATTAATTGCATAAATACAGGCATACGGCCATGAAACCCCAAGTAGATACCTTTTACATGACAATTTGTTAACGGTAATGTAAAGCAGTACAAGGGCAATAATAGCCGTAGCCATTGTTGCGTTCGCTGCATGAAATAGCTGTCATTTTGCTTCCTTCAAGAAATTGACATGTCTGAGCTTAAAATAGACTTCAAAAGTAGACATGGAACAAAACAGGACAACAACATAAAAACGAAAGTCCAATTTCTTAATATTCTTTTGAAAACAGAGTCTCTGTCAGAACCAACGCACGCAAATGCACATATCCACGCCCCTGCGGCCCTGCCGCCTCACTTTTCCTCCTGGGTAAGATTCATTTCATGAAAAACCCACTTACACAGTAAAAACTCAAAGTCTAACCCACTGGACTTCCTCCTCTGCCTGGTGATTGGTGTATTAAAAACCACTTGAGCAGTCTCCTAAATAGCCATTAATTCTTTCTTTGATACTGGGTTTAACAGTGAAGACCCAAAACTCTGGAATCTATTCAAACTGTCCAAAAACATAGAGAGACACGGAGAGACATCACAATATCATTAATTAAACGTATAAAATTTTCACAGTTCATAACAATAGTGGATAAAGATTTCTGGATTAAAATTGTGTAGATTTTTACATCGAATCATAATCTATCAGCAAAATGCGCATTTTCCACAATATCATTGCCATTACAGACAAAAGCACCCTAAAATACAAAGCACTGACAAATATTTGAATATTTAGTGGTGACATAAAACAACAATTTATCGTCAAAATGGCCATGTTTGACAGCTTACATTGCTGGGTCCAGAAAAGCTTTATGATTTCCATGGCCATAGAGTGAATACAGTAAGAGTAGTAAACATAGAAACTGCATATGGATCAAATTACATGGAGATAATTAACTTGCGGATGAATTACAGTGGGGTTTGTGAGTATGCCACAGTGAAGACGAACCTTGCCTGAGAGGGGTGGAAACGCAGGCAAAGGAAACCATTGAGACATCCTTTTTCCTGGCTGGTTTGGGCTTCCACAGCGGACTTGCCAGAGTTTTCGTCCACGATGTATACTTCCTGACACCAAAATGATCAGCGCCGCCATTTTCAACAGCTCCAGCCAGCACACAGTTGGCAACCCGAGGGTTCTTCTTCTCTTTAGACACAGCCTCCAAATTTTCCTTGCATGTTTGTTTCCTGAAAAGGTTTCGGATCCTATGCTTGCTGGTAACAGAGGAGTCAGAGTAATAGTCTGGCTCCTTTTCTTTCCCTGTCTCCTTTGCATCACAGTCGGTGCACAGCTGAACTTCCCATCCACCAGCTTTCAGCGCTTCCTGCCTTCTTACAAGCTCTTTCTCGTAAGCCTCCACCTTTTTGCTCAAAACATTGTCCAGAGAAGGCCTCCCGGAAAAGCTGTTTCTTTCCTTGCGCTTCGACTTTCGTAGCAGAGAAGAAACCCAAGAGCTGCCTTTGCTCTCTCTCTGCGGAAAATCCAGACAAATGAACTTGTCTTTATCTGCAGTTAAACTGAAAGCTCCGGCTGCGCTGCCTTGCGAGGGCTGGTCGCTGGTGAAAAGAGCTGACAAGCTGATACTTGTCCTGGTGCTGCCTTTCTCCGCATTGCAAACAGACTGACTTCGTTCAAAAGCCGCAGGTCCCTCCAGTTTGGCAGCCTGCACGTACACATTATTACTATCGGCGAGACTCTTGTTTTGGGCAACCTTGGCCAAGCGCTCTGTAAGACAGACAGAACAAATGCCCACCCCTGCCTCGTAACAACTATGCTCTCTGCAACGCTCGCCCATTTCAAATCAGGTATTTCCTTTTAAAGACTTGTTCTGCTTGGCGAAGAGAAAGAGCGGCTATCTGGGCATAGTGGAGCCCATTATGCATGGAAGCTTCTCTTCTCTGTGCAGTCTGATGGATGAGCGTGGTGAGAGGAAGTAAAATATATAAAGCCTTGCTCACGCCCTAACGTCGCAATCACAACACCAACGTGGGCGTGGAAACGTGTACTTGTCCACTGTGTTTGTACAGTCCTATATTTGTCGGTGTCCGACGGGCACACGGAACAGACGGCGGGCGATTGAAGATGAGATTAGGGCGCCTCGACTCTTTCAAACAACACCACTTGTCTCGCTGTTTATTTCACTGTACCGCACGAACAAGTTTGTTTTAAAATGAAAGTTCAAAAGGAAAATGGGAGGATGCCGAAGGTTAATACATCAGGTCGTAAAAAAATAGAGTTTGGAAATAAAAATTAATAATTTGGGCTAATCAAAACATTAATCTCAGAGAATTGGTGATTAACTTGATTTTTTTTTTTCAGTTTTTGTTTTGTTTAGTTTTTTTAACAAATAATTCATTAAAGTTTCAAATTTTGAGGCAAGTTGAGGTTGTGAATAGATCACACATAACACCTTCAATATGACTTGAAACAACACACGCTAATGAAGTCATAGGATCAACAACTTCCTCATTCTGTTGAGGATCTATTATTTTTTGATTGCTTGTTTTCAACTATCCTATCACATTCTACTTCTCTCTCAAACTAGCTTTAACTATTTATTTCCACTCCCTCTAAAAAATATTGATGTCCTACCTTTCTCTACGCTTCTCTTAAACTAAATTTAGCTTAATTATGCATTTCTCCTTCTTAAGAGTCAAAGAAAAATCTTCCTAATATTTCAAAAATGTTTGAGATAATAGTTATGACCCCCTATTGTAGCCTACTCTATTGATCACTCCTTTATTGGACATGTGTATTTGTTTTGGTTATGACAAAAGTGTGTTGAGTGTATTAGGGTGCTTGAGGTATTTTTTTCTTTCTTTCGCAGTCCTTAGAAAGTAGCCACATTCATGGCATTTATTACATTTGAAAAGAAATTGATCATAGTTAAGCTCTTGTATATATGGCTATCCATCTAGTCATAGCTCTAACGGTTTTCAGAAAAACCTTAAATGGAGAGATTATCCATTCCTTTATTTCATAAATCAATAAGACTATATTTATTAATTTAAGTTAGATACTTGTAGTGGTAAATAAAGTTTCCCTTTAAAGCTTAAGCTAATTAGCAATCAAAAAACATTACTTAACCTATGTATATAAATGAGAATTGGGAATGATAAAGTGTGTAAAAAAATGCTAGACTAGGAAATTGTGTTGAATAGAACATTATACTTAACTCTATAGATGAAGAGAGAATGTGAATGCTCATGACTTGTAGAGATAATTTTCCCCTCTAGAAAATTTATAACCTTGAAGTATAGACTATCCTTGAATTCTATATAGATATGGAATCCATGTGGATTAATTCCACATTTGAAGATAAATTGTGTTGTGAGAACCTAATTTATAGCCTGGACACAAATCTAATTTAGTGATATACATAATTTTTCTATTGGATTTATTGAATTCTTTACTTTGTACTATCATTAATGACTAGTTATGTTTAAAATTCCTTGGGGAAATCGGTGGATTACAAGGGTAAATCTCACTTATTTGTACCCTCTTGAGTGACTAGATTTGTAGTCATAAAATGATTATAAGCCAATAGAAAAGAATGCAAGTCATCTAGATGTCAATTCTAATGTAATATTTTTACTCATTCTAGTGATATAATCAAAACTTGTTCTCAATTGCTCATTGTAAATATGAATGATTATTTAATGATTTCTTGATGTTTTCAGAGTATCACATGCATTCTTTTAAATAAAAGGATACAACAACTTATCACACAAATATATAGCAAGTTAGCTCTTAGTGACAATGAGTAGAGAGTAGGAGTTGATAATTAAAATTTTAAAATTTAAGTTTTTGGGTTGGATTTGTACTATATGAGATCAATCTTACATGCCATGGAAACAATCTAAGATAGGGATTGTGTAATATAGAGACAAGGGATAAATATGTGGAAATTTAGGCTAGTAAATAATGAGAATGTATGAGAATAAATGTGAATCTATAATATGGATAAGGATAGGTGTATCTAAAAATGTGTAAGGAAGAGAAAATTAGGGAAATCTAGGATCAAGAAAGGATTTGAGCTTAGCACACATGTGTAAAATGTATTGAAACATGTAATCATATTAAGATAATCTCCCAAAATGGGCCAAAAATTAAATAGGAATCAATATGTTATAAAAAATTCCACCATTACTTTTTTTCCCTCACTTTCAGGTGCATGTGAATCCGTAGTGAACATGTTGCAAACTAAATAAGTACTAATAAACATGCATGCAATTAAATATTTAATCATGAATTGATACTAAGTTTTATGTAAAGTAATAGACCCCATTACAAGACATCATGTGTGCCTTATATGAACTTGCAAAATGGAAAAAATGAGTAGAGTGAGTAGAATTTATCAAAAAAGTGGAATAAGTATAAATCACAAATAGTTTGCTTGTCTATCTATATTGAGAGTATGGTTAGGAAATTCTACCTATATGGAAAGTGGTAATAGTAAAGATTCACCTAAGGGTAGTCATAAGATGACATGGAATTTCAAGAACTATCATGTGATGTGTGTGTGATATGTCTGGAAATGGCAATGAATCTTTGAGTTAGTAGCTATAACTATCTATAAGATCAATAAAGGAGTTATAGTGAGAAGATATTCATTCATTTTGTATACATTTAAAAATGGTCATTGCAAAACCTGTTAATTAATTAAATAGGAATTATTTAATTAATATTCTAAAAAGCATCTACATATAAATAAATTTAATTATTTATTTATATCATTCATTTTTCTAATTCTTCTAGTTTAATTATATAAAAATTTTATTTAATTATTGCTATCTTCTTCTTAATTAAATAAAATAAATTTCATAATTTATTTTAATTATCATATTATTCTAAGTTTGAATGTTTAAAATCAAATAATGGAATATTCCTCCAAACACTTTCTTCATCTCACATTCAAATTAAATATTGTAAATATTTAATTACACACCTTTTTCATCTCTCACATAATTAAATATTATTTATTTAATTATGGAAGCTTCTAAAATCCATGTCACATGAAATTAAATAAATTTATTTATTTAATTGGGAATTTATCCTCAACTTTCAACCAACTTTCATAAATGAAATGACAAGTAGCAATTTGTCTCCATTTTTGAATGAGGATGGTTTTGTGGGTTGAAAATATTCTTCCACCTTTCTCTCAACCTTCCACATTTCTCTCAACCTCTAGAATCTCTCACCGTTCATCTTGACAGGTTCAAATTTGACCGTTGATATTTTCCAACTAGATTCTTGCCTCCAAAAATATATAAATACAGCCCTTTAGTGAGTAGATTTTATCCTAGATTTTGTGAATTTAGCATAGTTACTATAGTTGCATTCAAAATCAGCATTTTAGCATAGCATTTCAAGTTCATATCATAGCTTAAATTATTTAGCAATGGACATGCATGTTGCATAAACTCATTCTCTAAGTTGTCATTCTGCCAAAGGTGTTGCATACACCAACTGAGAGCCAACAACTTACAACAGATCCTTGGAGATAGAGGATGTAATGGAATGCTTTTGAAGGAGTTGTTGTTTAGAGTCTGTTTTACTTTTAATTAGTTTTCTTTGATTTAATATTTCATTGGTGTGTTAGTTTAACTTATTAGTTATTCCACATAAATTCACACACACATTTTTGGCACCCACCGTGGGGCCTTGCCCCATTTTTAATATTTTTATTGTAGATTTTCTGATAGGTGATGGACTGGAGCTGCAGTTTAATGCATACGAGCCGCGGTTTAGTGCATACAAGGACTTTTTTAGTGTGTTGATGACCTGTTTTAGCGCATTTGCTAGTTCCTTTAGCGCATGACTTACTGTTTTAGCGCATCCCTATTTGTTCCTTTAGCACATTTGTTAACGGTTTTAGTGCATTTACTAGTTCTTTTAGCACATACAGGGAGTGTAAAAATAAATCCTGATTCCGATGCCATCCGTGGACAGAGATTTTTCTTTTCTACCTGAAGTAAAAATGAAGCAATCCTAGGATAGACACTTAAATCTGGAATTAATCAATCCTAGGATAGTCACCAAACATTATTTTATCTTGGTTAAAATGAATCCAATGCTTGTTGTGAAGGAACATCTTCACTTAGTGTAGAAAATTGTCATTTGGATTTAAAACTGAACCATTTGTTTGTTGTGATTGCTAGGTAATAGGTTTATGCTCCCCCCTTTACTGGGTGACCAAAACACCAGACTTTCCTTTTTCATTTTATGCATTTCATGTTTTATTAAATCCTTTAGAAGGTCTGTCGTAGTGGGAAAAAATACTCACCCTATGAGAATGACCTAAGTGGGAATAACCAAAGCCAGGTTTTCCGACCCACTCTAATCAAAAGTGAATTTTGGGGAAACCCATATTCAATGGAAGTGACCAAGATAACCATCTCCAAAATCTTTGTTCTAAAGATTGGGAGGTCTCTTGAGGGAGCTTATCTATTTCTACGCCGAACGGATACCTTTACTACAAACCATAGTGTAGAAAGCCAACTGTGTCAGTATCCAAACATCATAATAATCACAGTGCAAGGGGAGGGAAGAATCTGCCCCCAAGACACTCACCATATAATTGTCACAGATTGTTTGCTCAAGGGATCAAGAAATATAACCTTGAGTATGCACTTGGAAAAGACAAAAACACGGGCGCCCTTTAGGGGGTGACACGGCTGTGTGAGTCGACACAATTTTAAGATGTGGGTTGTGGTTGCTATGATGACATTTTTGACAAATAAGAGTGTGTCTATCTGAAGTGCTTATTTTGTTCAATACCCATGAAAATCTCAAGAACATACACTCTTTGTTTAGATTTTTAAGATTTGCAAAACAACTGTTTTCTACTGTATGTCGTGTTCTTCCAAATTTAAATCAGATAAAGATCATCCAAAAATATCAAACTATCAAAACATGTCTGTCTCAGTACAGTAATTAGATAGTTTAGCGCATCTGTGCTATGTTTCAACGCATCTGTGCTATGTTTCAGCGCATCTGTGCTATGTTTCAATGCATCTGTATTATGTTTCAGCGCATCTGTGCTCTGTTTAGGTGCATTTATGCTCTGTTTTAGCACATATGTGCTCTGTTTCAACACATTCATGCTTTGTTTTAGTGCATATGTGCTCTATTTTAGCGCATACCTACAACAGTCCAGCGCATAGATTGGATAGTTTAGTGCATCTGCTAAAAATCTTAGCACATATGTGTTCCAAACCTAGGTAATTTTTTTAACACCCGAAAATCTGTCATTTAGTCTATTATTTTTCTATGCTCAGGGTCTGGAAATCTGCAACTTTTGCTAAGAAGTCCCTAGAGAAAAAGATTAGGAAGCCAAAGAATTCTCTCAGTTATAAGAAGCTATTGAAAAGGAGAAATTTTTTATACCAAAGTCAAAAAGTTTTGCTTGAACACAGAACTTTTATTCATCGATATCACGACTTTCTTAGAGGTTTTACTGATGATTTTTCCTTAGAACCATTATATTCACAAGATTTCTTTCAAAGAAGAGCTCTTTCTCAAAGGCATAATCACATCCAGCCTATTCGTTCCTCTTTTATCCCCCAACCGACAATTTTGTACTCTAATTGCCCCAATCAAGTTCTGCAATAAAGAGCTTAGGAGCATTATGCATTTATCAAAAATCCTTATTTTTACAAAACTACGATCAAACCTCACAAAGTGCAACATCATCTTTATTTTTGATTTTTAGTTTAATTCCCACAACAGGATCATCATCCTTTCAATCGAGGAATCACGAGCTAAAGATTAGAAATTTCATAAGTCATATCAATAGAATCTTCATTCTATTTTGACTTGGATATCCATCAAAATTGCATTATTTCATCTTTTGATCAAGGTTAGTTGAAATTGAGCAAAAGCTTATGCCTGTTGTCACAAGATCTCGAAAGCACATAGAAGGAGACAAAAGGGAAAGTACATTAAGCAACATGGGTGATAAAAGAAATAGTGGTGATAAGGAAGAAAATCCTTTTCATAGACTTCGCACTAGGAATAATCCGAATAATGATGAGATAACAGAAGAAATGCTTCAAGAAGTAGAACAGGATCCTTAATTCCATACTCTCATGGATAGAGTTTTGGAACGAAACAAAGAAAGATATTTCCTTTCATTGGCCAATCAAGGACCTAAGTTACCTACTTATTTTGAAACGGAAGGGATTAGAGAGGATCCTAAGGCCCCCCTTAATGATTTTAGTGCTCTTACTCAACAGATAAGAGCATTACAAGGGAAAATAAAGGAAATACAAGGGGGTACAACAAAGAAATATGTTTTGGAAGATATCTGCCCATATCCATTTGAAAAGAGTCTTAGCATGATTCCTTTTCCAAAACATGGCAAGATCCCAAAGTTTGATAGGTATAATGGGAAAATGGATCCCATTGATCATGTGAGGGATTTCTGAAATATGAGCTTAGAATTCGCTCATGAAGATACCTACCTAATGCAATTGTTTCTACGAAGTCTGGGTGGACAATCCATGGAGTGGCTTTCCAAGATCACTCCCCCCATCAGAATATTTGAGGAGTTAATAAATAAGTTCATATCACAATACTCCTATAATATACAACATCAAATAACCATGCTTGATTTATGTAGAGTAAAAAAAATATTGCGGAACCCTTCACCACATTCTTACAAAGGTGGAGAAGGTTGTTTGCAAGATATTCCCATCCTGTTCCTAAAAAAAGGAAAAGATGGAAATCTTTATCGACAGTCTGAATCAAGAGATGAGTTATAGGCTAAATCTTCATTGTCCTCAATCGTTTGAAAAATTGATTGAAAATGAAATCACCATTGAAGGAGCCTTGGTCAAGCGTGGAGTTTTAAAGCTTGATAAAGAAAGCCCAAATTCGTACAATAACAAAAACAACAATAGCAAAAATAATGATAAGTCACGATTTTGGACTCGAAATAAAAATGTTGTGAATGATGGGGTGGTAGATGCTAACAATGTGAATGTGAAGCCTACCGTTCTTAATGTATCAGGTGTCCAATGCACCAATAATGTTGTAAATTCTAGTAACCAAATCAATAATTCCAACCAAGGAAATGTGACCAACAATCGTGGTAATAATCTTGGCAATAATCAAAATTCAAATGCGCCCAGATCTCAAATTTTCTCGAATCAACGGAGTTTTACTCCCTTGGGCCAATCTTTGGAATCAATTCTTAAAGAACTATTGAATCAAAACGCTATCACATTGCCACCACAAAGAGATTATGAGCCTCGAGTTAAACCACCATCGTGGAATGACTCGTACTATTGTGATTATCATAGATGCAAGGGTCATAAGACAAGTAATTGCCAAGGGTTAAAGAATCTCATTCAGGATTTGATTGATAACCATACCATAATGGTTGAGGGACATAATGCCAATGACGATCATTAGGCATTCAAGGATCCTCTCCATAATTATCAGAAAGGGGAATCTCCGGGTGACAAAGGAAAGAATGTGAATCATGTCTATGACACCATCATCAATCATATTTACACCGACGATCAACAAGTCAATGCTATCAAGATCAAAGGAAAGCAAGAATATCGAGAGGTTAATGCTACAACAAGGGGACAGGAAAAAATCATTGTAAAAGGAAGTTCATCTAAGTCGGCGATTCCCCCTCCAAGTTAGTACATTTTGGTCGATCAACTATGAAAAACATCGGCCCAAATTTCTATTTTGGAGTTGCTCAAAATATCACCAGCACATATAAGGACATTCTGGAAAAGGCACTCGTTGACACAACTGTGTCTCTTGATCTGGATATCAATAAATTTCAAGCCATGGTGGGACACTTGTCCTCACCCACATGTTTATCCTTTGCTGAAAAGGATGACTCCTCCATGACCCATCCCCATAATTCATCGCTTTATCTAGAGGTCATGGTTCATAAAGCCCGAATCAAACGTGTTTTAATAGATGGGGGAGCCGGATTAAACATTTGTACTTTAAAATTGGTTCTTGCTTTGGGATATTCAAAGGAATATATAGATCCAAAAAGGAAAATTACAATCAAAGTATACGATGATGAGGAAAGAGCTTCCAAAGGCCTCATCATGCTACCAATCAGAGTGGGACCTGTTGTGAAAAATACCTTTTGCCAGGTTCTAGATCGGGATTTATCCTATAACATACTCTTGGGTCGCCCATGGATCCATGAGATGCAAGAATTTTCATCCACTTATCATCAATGCTTGAAGTTTCCATATGACAGACAAGAAGTAACAATACCAATGGACCATATTAGTAGTTAGACTTGTTCTAACCTTAGAGCAACTCAAGACACATTTTTCCCGCATAATAGAAAGGCTCTAGTCATTTATACTTCTAAACATAGTGAACAAGCAAGGGAAATGATAAGGAATTTTGGCACCAAGATAAAAGTAAAAGATAATGGAGTGGGAGAATATTCTTTATGTATCTCTAATCTACCCATGTCTCCAAGATCCCATGGCCAACCCTCAACATCCATACAACAGGCTACAACAACTTCAACATCAGGCACACAAGCTTTAGTTCCCATCACCAAGTTTGATGGAATATTTATCAAGGCAGATACTCAAGAAAGTGAAACAAAAGACAAGGCTATCCTTGATTGGCTCTATAAAGATGAAGATGAATCGGTCCAACATGTCAAGTTACCCACTGAGCAATATGGAAAGGGTTATACAATAATGCAACAAATGGGTTATGAAGGAAATGGCCCTATAGGCAAGAGAAAAGAAGGTATTGTTGAACCTGTCCGACTAAAAACAATGCACCCAAAAGATAAAATTGGGTTAGGATATGGTGAAGATGCAAAGGAAGAAACAGTAAAAATAAAATCCAATGAGGAGTTAGCTGAAACAATTCTTAGAATACAAGAAAAAAAATTTGACACTTACTCCAATGAATATGAATGGGACATCATTTTTTATGATAAATTCTAGAGGGACAAATAGGTGGATGTTGTACAAAAATATACACCCACGCTCACACAAGTGGAAAGCTCAAGGCCTCCACTTGACTATGTCCTACTAAGCGACCATGACTCGAGTGATGACGATTTGATTCAAAGTGAGATAGATTATCAACAGGAGGATACCATCATAGATCTTTCCCATAATGAGAATGATAATAGTATCATGACCTTAACTGCTAGTAACCTTACCCAACTTGACGATCCATTTACCTTGGTCCATCCCGAACTCACTGATTGGGAACAAATTGCACCAATTTATATCCCAACTTTTCCCGATGATGAAACCATTGTAAACTTTCTTTGTTCATCCAACTCGGAAATAGGTTCCACCAGTGAATCACACAATCAAAGTCTCAAACAGGAAAGTGCCAAGTTTCTTAGCTACAAAATTAACAATATTAAAGAAAGATCTAATGGTGAAAACCTAACAAAGGAAGTATTAGATCATGGAAAGAGAAAAATAAAGAGCATATCCGATAGTGAAAACCTTTCAAAGGCACTGGAAGATAGGAAACTTGACACTCTTCCTAAGCACTATCAGGAAATATCTTCTATTTTGATAGAACCAACAAAGGCACTTAATATAGGTACTACGGAACAACCCAAAGTCTTGCAAATTGTTGCATCCTTGACGGAGAAAGAGATCCCAAAATTCACAGAATTCCTAAAGGGAAATCAAATCAATTTTGCATGGTCATACGTAGATATGCCTAGATTAGATCCAAATCTCATCATGCATCATTTATCTATCATGCTGGGGGGAAAACTTGTGAAGCAGAAACTTAGAAAAATGCACCCACATGTTGCATTACTCGTCAAAGAGGAGTTAAAGAAACTGTCAGATGTAGGATTCAATCGGTCTAATAGACTATGCAGAATGGATCTCCAATATTGTACCTGTATCAGAGCCAGATGGATGAATCAAAATTTGTATAGATTTCAGGGATTTAAATAAAGCATGTCCAAAAGATGATTTCCCTCTGCCAAACATAGGTATCATTGTAGATTTGACTACTAGACATGCTATGTATTCACTAATGGATGGATTTTATGGATATAACCAGATAAATATTATGCCTAAAGATGAAGATAAAATAGCGTTCACATGTTCTTGGGGTACATATTGTTGGAACGTAATGTCGTTTGGACTCAAAAATGCAGGAGCTACATACCAACGGGCAATGACTACAATTTTTCATGACATGATGCACACATTCATGGAGGATTATGTAGATGATATCTTAGCCAAATCAAACATAAGGGAAGGAAATTTACCTATCTTATCTAAAAAAATTGTCAGAATGGAAAGATTTAAAGTCAGACTTAATCCTAAGAAATGTGTCTTTGGGGTGAAATATGGAAAGATTCTAGGTTATATTGTGTTAGAAAATGGAATTGAGGTGGATCTAGCTAAGGTACAAGCAATCCTCGATATGCCACCACCAGGGAATATTAGTCAACTACGCTCATTACAAGGAAGTTTGCAATCCATCAAGAGATTCACTACACAACTAATAGATAATAGTTTACCATTCACTCATCTCTTACATAAGAATGTTCCATTTAAATGGGAAGACAATTTTGAAGCAGCATTTGATTAGATAAAACATTATCTAATGAGTCTACCAGTGTTGATTCCACCAGTGCAAGGTGAACCACTCATATTGTATATTTATGCCACAAAAGTGTCATTGGGAGCATTATTGGCACAGGAAGACAAAACAAGAAAGGAGTGAGCAATATATTACATCAGCAGAACATTGACATGCCATGAGCTAAATTACACTTTCATTAAAAAATCTTGTTTGCTTGTAGTGTTTACTTCTCAAAAGTTACGACACTATATGCTAGCTCATACAATAAAACTTGTGGCTAAGATTGATTCTTTCAAATATCTTCTAAGGCAACCCTAACTAGTAGATTGGCTAAATGGGTCATGATCCTAAGTGAGTTTGACATTCATTATGTGGATCAGAAGGTCATCAAAGGATAGGTCATAGTGGATCAGTTGGCAGAGGCACCAATGCAAGCAGAACATCCAATACACATTGATTTTCCTGACGCTGATGTTTTCACAGCAACCACTAAATAGTCATGGGCACTTTATTTTGATGGATCCTACACTCAATATGGTTCAGGGGCAGGAATTATTTTCATCACACCTCAAGGACATACAATTCCAAAATATTATTGGCTAATGTTTCCTTGTACAAATAACATAGCTAAGTATGAAGCATTGTTAATTGGAATGGGAATTGCATTAGATTGGAGAATCACAAAACTACAAGTTTTTGGTGATTCACAACTTGCCATAAATCAGATAAATGATGAATATCAAAGTAAAGATGACAAGTTAATGCCTTACATAAACATGGTGGACGATTTAAGGAAATACTTTATTGATATCAAGTTCACGCAAATTCCACATACTGACAATAAGGCTACAGATGCCATGGATACAATTGCATCACTACTCCAATTGCCAAAGAACTAAGAAAAACATGATTTCCTAGTGGAACAATTATTTTCTCCTACTTATGATAATCCAAAAACCCAAATAATTTATCACTTAACTGGTTTTGATTCTCCCTTGTATGGCCAAATCTACGCTTATCTAAAAGATACCATTTTTCCCCTAGATTTTTCAAGGAATCATAAAAGGAATTTCATACGCCAATCATCTCGTTACACCCTAATTGATGACATCTTATATCGGCGTGGTCTTGATGGTACCCTCCTTCGATGTCTCAAATGCAATCAACCGGAGAAGGCCTTACAAGAGGTTCATGGTGGTATTTGTGGGACTCATTCAAGTGGACTAACCTTGGCTAATAAACTTGTTAGAATGGGTTACTTTTGGTCAACCATGGAAAAATAATCATTCATCTTTGTGAAAAATGTTCAAAATGCCAGATTCATGGGAATCTCATTCACGCTCCTGCTCAGGAATTACAACCCTTCACCACAACATGGCCTTTCACTTAGTGAGGATTGGATCTAGTCAGCAAGGTACACCCATCATCATCAAATGGACACAAGTTCATTATCACGGCCACTAAGTACTTTACTAAGTGGATTGAAGTTGTTCCTTTAACAACTGTTACCGAAAAACAAATTTCATCCTTCATTTTGAACTATATCATATGTCAGTATGGCATTCCCAACTCTATTATCATAGATATGGAAGACCTTTTAAAAATCAAGATGTTGATGAACTCTGTGAAAGATTTTACATCCAACACAAGTTCTGTATGACTTATTATCCATAGGTAAATGGCCAAGCAGAGGCTTCAAACAGAACAATTTTGAAGATTCTGAAGTAAATAGTGAATGACATCGGTCGTGATTGGCGTGTCCAATTAAATCAAACTTTGTGGGCATACAGAACCAGCATTCACATGCCAACAGGCGCCACCTCATATGCTCTGGTTTATGGAGCAGAAGCCATTTTTCCATTGGAAGTTGAGATTCCCTCACTTTGAGTATCACTGAAGGGGCTCATAAATGATGAGGATTATAGAGTACCAAGACTGCAAGAGTTGGAACTACTTGATGAGTGGCGACAAATTGCAGCTAATCATTTAAAGGGTTATCAACAAGTTATGTCCCGTAGTTACAAACACAGATTCAAACCAAGTTGGTGTTTTATTTTCCATCTAGGCTTTGAAACTCTCTAAGAGGTAGCCAACCTCTATACTCAAGAACCACAAAGGCTAGTGGCCAACTAAAGAGATTTAGTTAGAGACTAAGATCTCCTACACTTTTGGCTCTGTGAAACCAAGGAGGGTTTTCCTAAGTGTGTTAATAAAAATATTTCATGACCTAGTAAGAACACTTCTTCATATAGATATAGTCCCCACCAATGCAATTAGATAGCAATTATCCTGATTGTGGCAAAACCGAAGAATAACAACAATTATCTTAAAACAGTAGGACTGAAAATTAACATAAGATTTTCATCTCCAAAGAGATATGGTTTGATATATTAGATGTGTTTAGATTTTAAACCACCATGCTTCGAACTACAGCCCTATACTCTCAAAACAGGGATCGTGAAGAAATTATCCAATGCCTCATCCATTGGGTAGGAGTCACATAAAATATAACCCGAATATCATGAACATATCACCATAATGATTTACACTATGAGATTTTTAGTTATCAAAACAACACTCCTTAAGGAATCCTGAAGACAACATCATAAATCTGCAACTCATTTTTAAGAAATTTAATTAACTCATTAAGTTAAAACAGGAAAATGAGGTGCACACTCAAATATACCTTGAAGCTGAATGACTAAATCATTGATAAACTCATTCACAACTCATGACATGAAACCAAGAGATCAATTGTTCTAATAGATTGTTACTCATTGCTTCAATATCTTTAATTACATAAGCAGAGCCTACTTGTTTTATAATATTCCTGCCCCAGACAAAACATACTAGCTAATACCTTCAGGAAAAAACTACAGTAAACAAACTAACTGTACAAACACTAAGCCTCCGGATACAAAAATCTGACCATTAACAATGAGCCATAAAATCTCCTTTATAGAATAGGAGAGCAATAAGCATCGGGCTCCATTGTTAATTTAAAAATGAATTTCATTAAAATGAAAAATGAAATTCGACTTCACATTCCAAAAATATTCCTCATCATTAGATAACATAGTATATGATTCGAGGAATCAAAAAATGGTTACACCTAATAACCAGTCGGAGAAAAAACAAAAAAGCGTGCCACGCACCCACACGTCCACATCCACAAGATAAACCACCAGAACAACACCACCCACGAGCAACACACACCAACACCAACAATCATTTAGTCAACACATGGCCCTTGTATAGGCGACCACTTCTGGTTCTCTCTTCAGTTTGAGGCGGAACCATTTCAATCCACATCAACACGAACCCTAGCAACCCGACATGGTGCCATTGCAGTTATTAGTGAAACTGCAAGGACCTCTTCATCAACACCCACAAGCTCGGTCATGGCTACAAGATAGCAGTGATAGTCTGAGTCGGTCTTAGACCCATCGCCACCAGAGCTCGAAGAGAGCACAATACGAGAATTACAATGACCCGACTACTTTCCCACACCTTGAGCACTTGCCTCAGGAGCATCAAGAGCATGTTGTTCCTTTTCATGCTGTGAATTCCTCACACCTACTCTGGCACTTTGGCGCACCTCAGACTTGTCCATTGAAGAAGTGTAGCTTAGAAATTATGAACAAATCCACTACCTGCAAACAGATCAACTCAAAAATGCAATGATAATGCCCAGCAATTCAATAGGTATTTATAGAGTGATTTCGTACAAGGAATATTAATTGCCCAAATGCTCACACGAGCATGCGAACGATTAGTGGTTGATATTGCCACCACAAAATTATTCTAGGCGTACAGTCCATCATTGTATTTATTAGGAGGATAGCGCTCGCATGCAAGGAAATCAGGAGAAAATCCACTGAAAAACCTGTGCCATTAATGAAAACAAGTTGCAGAGCACAAAATCTCCTCACATGGATGAACAGTAGCCCTTTGAAATTGAATTGTTGATGTAGAACTGACCTGGCAAGTCAGAAATCAGATCGAGTCAATGGTCGTTGAAGATCCACATCAGCGCCTAGGAAATCTCACGGCCAATCACAACCCACAAAAAAAGGAGGTTGCAATCGAGCAGTAGGTCCCACCTAGCCCCGTTGTTTCAAGAGCCAGGCCACGTGTCACCTTTTCAGTTACCTCGTGGTAGTTTTGGGACATTTACTCTGATCGTGCGAGGCTTGCGAGGGACATCCATTATTAATCCCCGTCATTAAATTTCGCTGGTGAAATGGTAGCCACTTGTCACTTATGGTGCCTCAGGAAAAGGCCCCACTCCTTTGTATATGACAGATGGCAACATCTTGCACATCTCGCACCATCTAAGTGACATCAATAGGAAAACTTGCAAGATTTGTGAGAAACGGTCCAAATCGAAACCTATGATCGGACGGTTGGCCAGACTGCATAAAATGAATGTTCTACCATGATTTTTCAATTTGAACTTGTGTATATCCAAGTTGATGGCCCCAGGCCACCAAACAAGGGAAATCAAATTTTACCCCTATCAAAAACAAAATTCTTTGTTACTTGAAGTAAAAAAAGTCTGCAAATTTAACCTCTTGGTGCTCCTGAACTGTTGGAGTAATCAACATGCCTGGAATTATCATAATGTTTACTCATAATCCCATGTATGTGATCGGTTAGCACCTCGTGTTCAAACATTAACTGTAACATATGACCATAATGAGATTTTTCCTTACCCTGCACCTGGTCATACCTCATAGAATGCTGACTCAAATGAGTTGAGAAAAGGAAACATTCATAACTTATCTGGTCTGCAACATCACACATCCTGGCATCATCATTAACTTGTATATAGAACTAAAAACTTTCATATAAAACTGTGTGCATGTTACACAGACCCTCATAGTACAACAAGGAGGACACATAACTCAGGGAATCCTCACCCTGGTGCTTTCCACACAAGCATGGTTACCAACACTTGTGTTTAGATGTTTTGGAACACATCCCAATACCACAGAGGTGGGCAGTATAAGTTACATCTTTCTCCAGGAAATATGTAAACACATTCATCTCAGGCCCCTCAGCATACATCCCTTCTTGCAATCCCTCATCCATTCCCAAATGAAAAACTTCAAAACTAGAGTCAAACATATCAATCTCATCATGGGAAATAGAGAAATGGCAATATGCATTGGCCTCCTTGTGTTCAACACCACATGCTGTATGTGTTAATTTATAAGTGAAAATTTTGGCACAAGCTGAAAAATTTTCACCAGCAATATCGATGTCACCTGGTAACAACAAATCACTTTCAGCTTCATACAAACAGTCAAGAAAATCAATAGTACCAATATTTTCATCAATATGTTGGTTGTCTCCAGTACTATTCTTTTGATCACACACCTCACTGTCCTCAAGTTTCTCAACATTTATACAATAAACTTGTTCCATTTCCAGTATACCTGGAGTATACTCTAAGTATTTATCATTTGAAAGTTGTTCCTTGATTTGGAAACAAGTAAAATCATGAGGTTCCACATTTCCATACAACTTTGGTAAAAGGAGAGACTCAACTCCATCCTTGGTAACGCAATCATCACTTCTAAAATCACAATCACTAGCCTGCAACAAGATCTTAGTGACATGAGCATTACAATCAGGATTAGGAAACACAATGGGTGTCTCACTTAATCCTTCATCATTTTTCCCCTCAAATTCTTTTGCAGTTATCCAACTTTCTTCAAAAGGGCAAGCATTATATTCATTTTGTGTAGATACATTCTTGGCTGATTATGTAATCTTTATCCATTAAGGACTTGGGCCAAGTTAGCAAGTTTCAATTCTTCTAGAAAAGCACTTAGCCCCGGTTCATAAAGTTCACAAAACAAATCAATTAATTCATAGTCATTAGGTCTGAGACCTTTAGAAATTTGTATTAAAGCACCTAAAAATTTCAAGAAAAACTCATATGGTGACTCTTCCTCTTGCCTCTTCATTTCATACAATTCTGGCACAAGAGAAGTTTGATCATCACCATTCAAATTGGACTGGCGTTCAACTTGGATCTCATTATCATCACACTGCAGTGGTGGAGATATTATAGTTTTCAAAACACTCTTATCATAATCAGTGTTTTGAGCAGCCAACTCTGAAATTTTACTAGTATGAGCTAGGCTAGGGTAATCAATACTTGCAACTAGATACCCTTTCATCATTGAGTATTTCATGTTGTTCTCAATCTCCATAGCCATTTGATATGCTTGGTGCAGGTTTGTAGGTTCTTTATCTCTTAATAGGTAACCCATCCTTTTGTCAAAAGCACCAAGATATACAACCAAGCATTCAACCTCACATGGTATTATATCTTTAGGGATTTCTCTTTAAACTCTTGAAAATATGAGATTAAAATACAAGATTAGCTCCTCTTATTTTATGTGGGTTCCCATAAAACCTTTTCTTAATATGTTGGGATTGACTCTTTTACCAAATTGTTCAATAAAAACTATCACCAACTAATTCCATGAGTTAACAAAATAGGCGGGTAAATATGAAAACCAATCCCTGGCATCACCCCTTAAAGATTGCAAAAAAATCTTCATAACAACATCCTCATGACTGATTTCATAATCCCCCATTACATCTACAAAATCATGTAAATGCTTAGAGGCTGATTCTGCACTTTGCCCTGTGTATTTAGGCAAACACTTCCTAATCTTCCTAGGAATTAGATTAGGGTAACCACTGACATCACTGAAAATAAAAAGCGTATAACTTTGAGTTACAAAACCCCCTAAAGGGCTTGATGAAACTTTTTCTCTTTGCATATTTATGTCTGACTTCTCATATGGGAAATCTATTATACCCATTTAAAATTTATTAAAACAATACACGTTTATCAAACATATCATTTACCATCTCAACCATGATTCCATTAGTGACTGAAGTTATTATTCCTTGCTTTCAGAAATATGATGCAACATAAACATGTTTCATAAGTCCTTCTACATATTGCATCGTTAGAAGTATGGAAAATCTAATCATTGTTCCCTTTCTTGATGCTAGACATCTAGTTTGGAACCATTTTCATCATTGATTACAATCACCCCTTACAATTAGAAATAATGAATTGTTTAGATTTAATAAAATACTTGGTAATTTTGGCAACAGTTGTTAATCTTCTCTCCCTGACTGTAAATATCACAGATCTGGGACTTTTCCTTCATACATCAACTGGTTCTTCAGACAAAGTCACCACCTCTTCAACAGAAGATTGAATTTCAAAAGAAATATGAAATTCCTTTTCAAAGCTTATTAGATTTTGGGTCTTTGTCCACAACAAAGTCATACCTTAAACATTCTAAGACCATGCCGCTACCAAAATATTTCACTAATCCGTCACCATCCAAACTTAACATTTAGCTCCACTTAAACAAATGATTCTAGATAGCCACCTCCAATTCTTCTGTGGTTTCTCCTTTCTCTTTTTCTTTTAAATTTCTCAGAAGTTCTCCCCAATAAAACCACCATTCAACTAATTATTCAGGCAGAGAACCTATTCCATTGAGTTTAACCTTTAAGGTTACAAGTAATATGTCAGTTATTATAATGAAATTTATGACAAGACTTTTTGCACTCCAAACTCCTGAGTCCTTTACCAGTAGAACACAATAGATCATAGGATTTTAAGGTTCATTTCAACAACCTCTTCCTTCTAGGGTTGAAAAACTTTCACTATTTAAATTCAGAATGGTAAATCATTTGACTCTATGCAATGAATCTTAAGAACACCATCTGCAACCAAAACTTCTAAGTTTGTCCCCAACAAAGTCACCATTCTGTTGGTGTTTTATTTTTCTAGCTAGGCTTTAAAACTCTCTAAGAGGTAGCCAACCTCTATACTCAAGAACCACAAAGGCTAGTGGCCAACTGACGAGATTCAGTCAGAGACTGTGATCTCCTACACTTTTGGCTTTGTGAAACCAAGGAGGGTTTTCCTAAGTGTGTTCATACAAATATTTCATGACTTGGTAAGAACACTTCTTCATACAGATATAGTCCCCACCAACGCAATTAGATAGCAATTATCCTGGTTGTGGAAAAACTGAAGAATAACAACAATTATCTTAAAGCAACAAGACTGAAACTTAACATAAGATTTTCATCTCCAAAGAGATACGGTTTGATATATTAGATGTGTTCAGATTTTAAACCACCATGCTTAGAACTACAACCCTATACTCTCAAAACAGGGATCCTGGAGAAATTATCAAGTGCCTCATCGATTGGGCAGGAGTCACATAAAACATAACCCAGATATCATGAACATATCACCATAATGATTTACACTATGAGATTTCCAGTTATCAAAACAACACTCCTTAAGGAATCCTGAAGACATCATAAATCTGCAACTCATTTTCAAGCAATTTAATTAACACATTAAGTTAAAGCAGGAAAATGAGGTGCACACTCAAATATACCATTGAAGTTGAATGAATATATAATTGATAAACTCATTCACAACTCATGACATGAAACCAAGTGAGAAATTGTTCTAATAGATTGTTACTCATTGCTTCAATATCTTTAATTACATAAGCAGAGCCTACTTGTTTTATAATATTCTTGCCCCAGACAAAACATACTAGCTAATACCTTCAGAAAAAACCTACAGTAAACAAACTGATTGTACAAACACTAAGCCTCTGGATACAAAAATCTGACCATTAACAATGAGCCGTAAAATCTCCTTTATAGAATAGGATAGCAACAAGCATCGGGCTCCATTGTTAATTTCAAAATGAATTTCATTAAAATGAAAAATGAAATTTGAATTCACATTCCAAAAATATTTCTCATCATTAGATAGCACAGTATATGATCCGAGGAATCAAAAAATGGTTACACCTAGTAACCAGTCAGAGAAAAAAAAAAAAGTGTGCCACGCATGCGCACGTCCACATCCACAAGATGAGCCACCAGAATAGTACCGTGCACAAGCAACACACACCAACACCAACAATCATTTAGTCAACACACGACCCCGGTACAAGCGTCCGCTTCTAGTTCTCACTTCAGTTTGAGGTAGAACCAATTTCCTTTTTCTATCCACATCAACACGAACCCCAACAACCCGACATGGTTCTATTGCAGTTATTGGTTAAAGTGCAACGACCTCTTCATCAACACCCACAAGCTCGGTCATGGCCGTAAGATAGCAGTGATGGTCTGAGTCAGTCTCAGATCCATCGCCACTAGAGGTCGAAGATATCACAACAAGAGAATTATAACGACCCAACTGCTGGCCCACACCTCGGGCACTTGCCTCAAGAGCATCAGGAGCAGGTTGTTCCTTTTCATGTTGTGAATTCCTCACACCTACTCTGGCACTTCGGCGCACCTCAAACTTGTCCATTGAAGAAATGTAGCTTAGAAATTACAAACAAATCCACTACCTACAAATAGATCAACTCAAAAATGCAATGATAATATCGAGCAATTCAGTAGGTATTTATAGAGTAATTCAGTGCAGGGAATATTAATTGCCCAAATGCTCGCACGAGCATGTGAACAATTAGTGGTTGATATTGCCACCACAAATTTATTCCAGGCGTACAATCCATCATTGTATTTATCAGGAGGATAGCACTCGTACGCAAGGAAATCAAGAGAAAGTCCACTGAAAAACCCGCGCCATTAATGAAAACAAGTTGCAAAGCGCAAAATCGCCTCACACGAATGAACAGTAACCCTTTGAAATTGAACCGTTGATGTGGAATTGACCTGGCAAATCGGACGACTCAAATCGAGTCAATGATCATTGAAGATCCACATCAATGCCTGGGAAATATCACAACCAATCACAACCCATGAAAACAGGAGGTTGCAATCGGGTAGTAGTTCCTACCTAGCCCTATTGTTTCAAGAGCCAGGCCACATGTCATCTTCTCGCAAACCTCATGGTACTTTTGGGACATTTACTCTGATCGTGAGAGGCTTGCGAGGGACAGTCATTATTAATCCTCATCATTAAATTCCGCTGGTGAAATGACGGTCACTTGTCACTGCTAGCGCCTCGGGAAAAGGCTCCACTCCTTCGTATATGACAGATGGTACCATCTCGCACACCTTGCACCATCTAAGTGACATCAACAGGAAAACCTGCAAGGTTTGTGAGAAACGGTCTAGATCTAAACCCATGATCAGACGATTCACCAAGTTGCATAAAACATATAGAATATACTGGTGGGACTGACCGGAAAAAACTTTGGCAACATAAACATTTAAGCTCAGGTGGAAAATGAGAGATCGATAGGTCAGGTGAAATTGGTCGGTAAGAGCACGAAGGAAAGGCTCAGTCAGACAACTTAAGTGACCAGTAACCCTCAATAGCAAGTCAACATTGAAATATAACGTGAGGGTATCGAAAGATACCAATCAATGTTTCAAGAAAGATCAAAAACCCCAAACCCAAAATATTAGACCTCTAGTCTGTTAAAAGTAACCAGTGATGCCCCAATTTAGATAGAAATTTGATAAATTTTAAAGGTCCCATCAGATGTCTCAAACACGATGAATTGAAGAAGGCCTTACAAGAGGTTCATGGTGGTATTTGTGGGACTCATTCAAGTGGACTAACCTTGGCTAAGAAACTTGTTAGAATGGGTTACTATTGGCCGACCATGGAAAAATAATCATTCATCTTTGTGAAAAAATGTTCAAAATGTCAAATTCATGGGAATTGCATTCACACTCCTGCTCAGGAATTACAACCCTTCACCACAACATGGCCTTTCGCTCAGTGGGGATTGGATCTAGTCGACAAGATACACCCATCATCATCAAATGGACACAAGTTCATTATCACGGCCACTAAGTTCTTTACTAAGTGGATTGAGGTTGTTCTTTTAACAACTGTTACCGACAAACAAATTTCATCCTTCATTTTGAACTATATCATATGTCAGTATGGCATTCCCAACTCTATTATCACAGATAATGGAAGACCTTTTAAAAATCAAGATGTTGATGAAATCTGTGAAAGATTTCACATCCAACACAGGTTTTCTACGCCTTATTATGAATTCTGAAGAAAACAGTGAATGACGTCGGTCATGATTGGCATGTCCAATTAAATCCAACTTTATGGGCATATAGAACCAGCATTCACATGCCAACAGGAGCCACCCTGTATTCTTTGGTTTATGGAGTAGAAGCCATTTTTCCATTGGAATTTGAGATTACCTCACTTCGAGTATCACTAAAGGGGCTCATAAATGATGAGGATTACAAAGTATCAAGACTGCAAGAGTTGGAACTGCTTGATGAGTGGCGACAAAGTGCAGCTAATCATTTAAAGGGTTATCAACAAGTTATGCCCCACAGTTACAATCATAGAGTCAAACCATGAAATTTTCAAGTAGGTGACTTAGTCCTCAAAGAAAACCCTCGTAATCAGCAAGATCGGGACAAGAAGGGCAAGTTCGAGCCCATTTGGCTGGGTCCATTCGTCATTATTGCAGCATATGGATCAGGGACATATCATTTATCAATGCTAGAAGGGGACCTGCTTGAAGATCCGACCAACATCATCCACCTGAAGAAGTTCTATGTTTGAAAAACATCAAAAACAGTATAAAAAGTCCTAAATAAAAAATCAAAAAAATCAAAAAGAGCAAAATACAAAAAAATAGAAAAATCAAAAGAAAAAAATCGTTGCCTTGATGAAAACCTAGAAAATAGGCGTCTTGGTAACAAAAAAATAATCATAAAATGAGAAAAAGTGCAATAAAAATAAATGGTGAAAACTTGGCAAACATGCACTGTTTGTGATTTGGTTGGCTCTCCCATCTATTAAGATACATTATGCATTATTCATATCTATTTTTCATCACCATCAAAGGCATGCCTGGCCATCATATATGCATCATGCGCCCAAAATTTCCTTGAAACAACAAGGATTTCATCATGGCTTGATGATTAGTGTTATCCTTAGCATTAGGTTGTGTCTTATCGAGAGTTAGAGTGTGAGGTCATTGGGGGCATTCAGCTTTTCTTTTTGGCAGACAAATGACAACATGTTTCAAGTATCGGAATATCAGAACAACAAACAAAATGTCCAATCAAATTGGGTCCAAACAACTATTAGACAGAAGATTGAACAAATTGGATGATCTTAATCTAAATTAAAATGAATGAAAAACTTAAAGCATAAGTTGAATTGTTGCTTTGACATTTGATGACATCATATCTCTAGAGTGGTTCAATGATGTACTGAACTATAATCACAAGGAAGGAAAATGATTTTTCTTTGATTGTTTTTTGTAAGCTAATCATTAGTATTGTGCAAGTTTGTCATGAGACATAGTGACATTTCGGGATTTGCATAAGAGAATGGTTAAATTTTGTCTGTTTATGCAAACAATACTCAGGTCATCTTGGTTCAATTATACCTCAATGCTTGTATTAACTTGCTATATCAAACATCATGAAAGTTGTACTCAAGGTCATCATTGGTGCTAACATCCCTATTGATGATTGTACTAACTTTCAACATATCAAAAGGCTCCATGATGAAAATTAAGCACAAAATTGGTTTACAGAATGACAATAGTGAAATAGTTCATTTGGAATTTTAGGATTGCATGATTCATTTAGATTGCATTCATTTTTGTTTTTATGGCTGTATGATAGATTTTTGGAGGTTGGAAATAAATACATATCTCTTTTTAAGACATCAATTGAGTACACTTGGACATTTATTACATCTCATTTCATTATCATTTTCATATTTCAACATATCATTCACATTTTATATATCATCATTTAGGTTATCATGTTCATTTTCACATCAATTACATCATACATTTCCATTTATTGACTTTCATATCATTTTCATATCATTTTCATTATTAGTTACCATTCATTTTCATTATCATATCATTTTTGATATCATAATCATTATTCATATCACATTTGCATCATATCATTTTCATCATCATTTATTATTTCATATCATTAATCATTTATTATTATTTTAATCATTCACCTCATTTTCATATCATTTCATGTATCATTTTCATAATAAATTTACATCAAACATCATTTGCATAATCATACATTGAGAAAAAGAAAAGTGCGTCCATTGTATTCATTACATACATAATCCATACATCATGTAGAACCATCAAATTATTCACATTGCATCATCATATTTAAACTCAAGAAAATCATTTCATTTGCAAGTTCATCCAACCATAAATCATCATCATAATTCATATTATATGAATCCATTATCATATCATCATCCATAAACATGCATAATCATAAACAACATAACATATAGAAATGAAAATGCATACATAACCATTCATCATAAAATCATCAAAGACACATGCATATCAAAAATCGCCACTGCATATCATAATCTCATCAAAAATAAATGTCCATGGGTACAAGGATATAAATGTTTGAACAAGATATATAAAGTACAATAAAAGGGGTGTATACATAATCATCACTGAGGGGTATCTGGATGGGCATCAGGACTACTATTGCCTCCGGAGTTGGTAGGTCTCTTCGAATCTCTACTGCCTGAAGCACCTATCTCTTGTCTGACAGGTTGTGGCACACTCCTAGTGGCACTCTTACTATTACTATGTGAGTGGGTACGTGATTGGGTGCCTGACTGCATATAGGCTATCCTTTGCTCAAGGGGTACTACCTCAAAGTATCTCATCCTATAATACTCCACCTGGCAGATAGTCTCCAGTCCCTCTGCAACAACCTCTCCAATGGAGGTACTCTCAATTGATATCAAGAGTATCTCTACTACCCCCTCTGCCTGTACACACTGCTCTCTGAAACTATCCCGCTCTGGAGTAAGCTGGGCTATCTATGGGTTAGGAGGTGGTGGTTGTGCTATTTGTATCTGTAGCTCGCTAATGGTAGCCTGTGCCTATGCTAGCTGGCTCTGTAGATCTTGGACCTATGCCTGAAGTGTGTCAATCTATCCGTGTGATGGATCCTTGATAGTAATGTGTGGTGTTGAAGTACTCGACTGCTCCACCACTCTGGTTGTACGAGGCCTGGTCCTGAAGTGTACATCGAAGAACACTCTCCCTCCACCACCTCTGTCATCCCTATCATCATCATCATCATCGGAGCTCTCATCATCCTCCTCCTCGTCAACATCCATGGCCACCCCACCTATATCCTCCTCTCCTCCATGTGGGTGCTCTATTTGTGCCCTCGCCTCTGCTTGTTCCTGTGGTTGTTGTTGTGCCCACTATAAGACTGTTCCACCTAATAGTGGGGCAGGCTCATCTAGACTGGTCAATCTAGGGAATGGATGAGTATAAAAATATGTAGCATAATCATGAGTCATATGTGCATCTATCACCTCTGGATGGATATCCCAAAACTCTGGTTGTAGCTCAGTGTACTCTACTCTACCTACCTCAATTTTTATGAAGGGACCCACTCTACAACATCCTCCCGACGTTTGGCATAGTGACCCACACCCTACGGCATCATCTGAACTCGCCCATACTGTTTGAGTACCCACATAACTAGAAATTGCTCAATGATATGTGGGATACATCCAATAAATTATCTAGTAATGCCACAATAGGGAAGCTTTGTGTCATCCTCATCCCATGCCACACAGTCAACATAGGGTCTCTAGATGACTGTATCCATGTCATCTAGCACACGCCGCCAATACTCTAATTTTGCCAACATAGGTTGAACAAGGGGACTTGTATATGCATGCACATATGGATGCTTGAGCGGGTGATCTCTCCATACAACAGGCCGGGTATTGGCAATGTGCTCTCATGCCCAAATCTGTAGTAGTGTAACTTTGAAAGATATACTCTTCCCATCTGTATATACCACTTGATGAAGATCGTGGTATAGATGGGAAAGCATGCAAGATCCCCATGCATATCTAGTTTGATGAAGGATCATGTCCTCCAATATCCGACCCCAACCTACTGATAGTCCCTTTGACCTACGATCAATACAAAGGAAGCCAACAATGAAACCTGCCAATACTGACGGAAGTGGGGCATAACCCTCTACCATATCTCTCCAAGCAATCTCATAACCACCAGCATGTGGATCTTGGAAGATTCGTCGCAAAGCATTTGTACCTCCAATATCCTTGTGATCATAAATCACAAGTGCGCCAACCACAGGGATGCCTAAAATCCTATACACATCCTCTGGTGTAACAGTGATCTCTCCAGTCGGCAAGTGAAAAGTATTATGCTCACTATTCCATCTCTTAGCTAATGCAATCAACAGTGCCCTATTGACCCTATATTGAGGGTTTCTGGGAGGGAACCCAACCCACATCTAACAATGACCCCAATCTCTGGCTAGGTCCATCTGGGAATCATCTCCCATGTACAAGGAAACCTCTCTCTAATATGGAGGATTTTAAAATCCTCCTATAACATCAATTTAGCAATCAAATCAGATCATCAACAAAGAACATCAATCAATCAAGAAAATCATATAATCATATCAAGCAGGAAAATCTATCATAACTATTTGTTTTTCATCAAGCATGGAAACAAATTTAGAAGCCAATCAGCTCAAAATCAACATTTATACAATTTGTTTTTCAATTCGGAAAGCAAATTTATCAGAATCAACATCTTACTATTTGTTTTCAGGCACGAAGACAAATTTATTAGATCATCACCAAAGTAAAGTTAATCTATCCTTGATGCTACTCAAAATCATCGAATCATTTTTCTAATATAGCAAAAATCATCAAGCAAACATCAAATCAATCTCAAAATTTCAAATTTGGCAAAAATTCATGGATGCGCTAAAACAATTTTTCAATGCACTAAATCAGTCAATGCGCTAAAATAGAGAACCAAAGCGCTAAACCATCAATGCACTATTCTATTAGTGGTATGTGCTAAATTATCTAGCCTATGTGATATTCTAGCCTATGCGCTAATCGAGAATCACATGCATGTGGTTTTCACCTATGCGCGAATCTATCTATCCTATGCGCTATTCTAGTCTATGTGCTAAAATTCTCATCTATGTGCTAGTCTGTTTCATCGATGTGCTAATTTGAATGCACTAATATACCTAATTTATGTGCTAATCTACAGCTCGTGTGCGCTAAATCAAAATCCTATGCGCTAAAATAGAATTTTGAAAAATTGAAAAATTGAAAAATCCATGCAAAATTCAAAAAACAAAATTCACAAAGGAGGATCGTGCAATCTTACCGGAGGTCCGTAAGCTGCTGGTCTCTGATGACCACAAGCTCGCTCGAATCAGTGGTGCTCGTAGTGGATCAGCATCTCGAAATTCTCTCTTAGAGCTCTAAAAATCATAAAAGGCTACTATTCAAATGACAATGACTTTTTACCTTTTCCACCTTTTAAGGGGTAAATAAGGTAAGGTTATTTTTATTTTTACCATACAGAGCGCTATTTTGGGAGATAAATCAATGAATCTCCTTCAAAATCATTTCAAATCTTTGAATCATCATCAATATCATTCATCAACGCGATTTATCTCTCGAAGGGGCATGTAGCATCATCATTTAAAATCAGGGGCAAATTTTTTAAATCTGAATTTTTCTTTGAAGCAATGCATAAAACACATCACTTCAAAGAGTGGCAAACTGTATACATCTAAAAATGGTCATTGCAAAACCTATTAATTAATTAAATATGAATTATTTAATTAATATTCTAAAAGTCATCTACATATAAATAAATTTAATTATTTATTTATATCGTTCATTTTTCTATTTCTTCTAGTTTAATTAAATAAATAAGTTTATTTAATTATTGCTATCTTCTTCTTAATTAAATAAAATAAATTTCATAATTTATTTTAATTATCATATTATTCTAAGTTTGAATGTTTAAAATCAAATAATGGAATATTCCTCCAAACACTTTCTTCATCTCACATTCAAATTAAATATTGTAAATATTTAATTACACACCTTTTTCATCTCTCACATAATTAAATATTATTTATTTAATTATGGAAGCTTCTAAAATCCATGTCACATGAAATTAAATAAATTTATTTATTTAATTGGGAATTTATCCTCAACTTTCAACCAACTTTCATAAATGAAATGACAAATGGCAATTTGTCTCAATTTTTGAATGAGGATGGTTTTGTGGGTTAAAAAAATTCTTCCACCTTTCTCTCAACCTTCCACATTTCTCTCAACCTCTAGAATCTCTCACTGTTCATCTTGACAGGTTCGAATTTGACCATTGATCTTTTCCAACTAGATTCTTGCCTCCAAAAATCTATAAATACAACCCTTTAGTGAGTAGATTTCATCCTAGATTTTGTGAATTTAGCGCAGTTACTATAGATGCATTCGAGATCAACATTTTAGCATAGCATTTCAAGTTCATATCATAGCTTAAATCATTTAGCAATGGACATTCATGTTGCATAAACTCAAACTCATTCTCTAAGTTGTCATTCTGCCAAAGCTACTACATACACCAACTGAGAGCCAACAACTTACAACAGATCCTTGGAGATAGAGGACAATGGAATGCTTTTGAAGGATCTTCTGTTTAGAGTTTGTTTTAATTTTAATTAGTTTCCTTTGATTTAATGTTTCATTGGTGTGTTAGTTTAATGAATTATTTGTTCCACATTTTCTCACACACAAGAGAAAATCAATTGTAGTAATCAAGCATCATATTCTATTAAATATCCAAGATAATTGGCATCACTCATCTAACCAAGTGCAAGGATCAGTGTTTCTGATGAGGATAAGGAGCTAAGTGCAAGGAGATTGGATTTATGTCAGGAAGTAAAAATTTTGTGAGCTGTTTGTTTGGAATTTAATAAATGAGATAAAAGAATTAAAACATTTTAATTAGATTTTCTAATATATTTTTTAAAATTTGTCTTAAAATATAAAAAATCACTTTATTTGTCATTTTATTGGATAATAGATATAAACAATAATATTGTTTTACATAAGGTATAAAAGTACCTAATAAAATAAAAAAAGCCTTACATTGATAGCTCTAACAATAGTAAAACTTTTTCCTCCACTCATTCTTTAATCCACCTATTTGATTTAGTTGAGAGGTATTTTTCATAGGCCTTAAGAGGCATATATTTTTGGTTGCTCCTTCACCTTTGTAGCATTATAGTAGGAGCTTGTTAATAATGTTGTGCACTATTTTGTGGTCTCTTGTTTTTCACTATAAATTTTAATGGGAGACCTTTTTCATAGTTCTCTATGTAAAAAGTGTATTCCTTTTAGCCGCTCTTTACCTCTATAATATCAAATACTTCAATCAATATTGGTCATACTCAAAATTAAACAAAATGAATATTTCTCATACCCTAATTATATCAAATATATTTTATTGTTGTAAATTCAATGTTAAAAAATTCAATCAATGCTGTGCATATCAAAAACAAAATAAAATAATCTTGCTAGAAGTCGACAACATGAAGTTTTAAAAAATAGGAGGCTTGGGGAAGTTGTAGCCTCATTTGCGGTAGAGGATGAGGACATGAATGAAGCAAAAGACGATGATTCAAATGGTGCTTGGACTGATTTTGAGGATAATAAGTTGTTGGACCTCAAGAGGCCTGTTCAAGAGCTTTTGTATCCTAATTTAGGGTTGGAGGTTATGAAAAACATTTTGGGGCTTTGGATTTGTTTCTTGGTGTAGTGAACAAGGATTCATTGTAGGGTTTTAAATGAGGTTTTCTCACACGTATTTTCTCATCATCGAAAGTGTCCCTTATTTTCTTGCAGATCTTGTCATTCGCTTTGTTGTTTTAGATGAGGAGTTGGTGAAAATTTTGGCTATGGGTAAGCAGGTAGTAGTAAGGATATGTATTCTCCTATTTCTTCCAATGTTGATGAGTTGTTGAGCTTGGTGAATAAAATCTCCTCTTCTCTTGCTCATTCACCAATATTGAGGCATTTTTTGGGGTTGTATTTGACTACTACAATAAATTTACCAAGGCCCAAATCGCCCATTGTAATCCTATTATGGTTGCAAAGGGTAGTGATTGGGTGTTGAAGATTCTTGATTTCCTTGTGGAAAAATCTTTGACCAATCTAAAAATTCACTAGTAGGTAATTTTTTAGGGTTTGGACCCAACATTGATTTTTTTCAGAGGTTGGGCTAAGATAAAATAGACTTTTCAAGGATCCATAAATATCTCGATACTTGCAAAGGGTTTCTCATTTATTATTTTTTTCCCTCCATGAAGATTGTATGTGTACTCTCTTAAGGGGGGCATGGTTTTTGGGTAATTTTGGCCTCTTCCTTAAGAGGTGGCATATGGACTTTGATACAGAGTAAAAGTCTATTAAAAAAGTCCCATTTTGGATGGGACTTCCTCATTTACCACTCAAATATTGGGATGAAGATATTTGTATAAGAATCGCTAGCTCTTTTCATTGGCTCATTATTGTTGACAATGTGACAAAATGAAAAAAATAGTTATTATTTGCAAGGTTCCATGTTAATGTGGATGTGGAGAAGGTACTTCCTTCTATAA
>CM021109.1:25817992-25855154 GCA_007115665.2 Sequoiadendron giganteum | reverse complement strand
CTCATAGATTTGATTCTGGATCTGCTTTCTAACTCTGTACTTCGCTATGCTATGCTCTAGTCTGTTCTTTTTCACACATAGACAAATTCAAACTATTACTTTGTTGAACTACGTAGCATATTCACATTCAATATCTTCACATACTTCTCCACATATGACACACATAAAAATGATAAAACCGATCTCATATTTATATCCGCTATCAAGGATTTGATCATTCTTATGTTGGCTTCATAAAACATTTAGTTCTTCTCAAATGTCGGCCAGATCCACCACTAAATCCTATGTGCATCCTCCAAAGTCAGTTAAGACAAAGAGAGGACCAAAACAAAATATAATAGAGCACTAAGACATTTGATTAATTACTCCTTATACATTCGTGATTGCTATATTCGCCAAGTCAACCTTCTAGCACAGATAGTCAACAAATTAGTGCACCGGATCTCCTAGATCGCATACCAGAGACTGTGTATTAGTATACTTCACAAATAAGCATCAAAAATCATCAACAAACCTTCCTCAAACATCCACAACCCAAAATAATATCCCGGTGAAGTATTTAGATCAACTTTTATGCCTATAATCGGATGTCTTGTTCTTCACCCTGTTCTACCAAAGTAAACCAAAACTGTATTGTATATCGGATGCCTAACTTAGGTTGCCAAGGATGCCATGGTTTCCATCAATGACAAGACTTATAGGCCATATGCCAACATATAGAATCATGGTAAACCACTATGAGAGTGAATGGGGGGAATCATTGTTCTCCCTACTATAATACAATGACATGACGATGAAGAAACAATATGGCCATAAAAGGTTTAAGAAATAAGAATGTGAACAAACAAGTAATTATTGGGAAATGTGTCTCAAACTTGCATTATAATGTTCCATATTTTCTTATTATTTTTTCTCACATGGGAAAGAGGGTATGTCACTTTGAGGTGAGACTCTTGGCCATGTGTTAGCTATCTTCTAATATTTGTAAGAATTTGGAAGATCATATTATAATGTCATCATGTGTGTAGGATAATTTTATGATATTATATGGTGATAGTTATTTATGCTGGATTAATTAATGCATAGGAACATAGAATATTGAATAAAATCATGATAGTTTATGATGCATGGCATAAAGAATCTTTGAATATATTTATATTTAAAAAATAGAGTGCCCATTTTGAGGGGGGACTATGAAAACTTATGACAAGTTGTGAGAAGGTGTAAGACATCTACGAAATATAGATAGCCACATAATATTTAAGAAATAAGCATGGGAACATACAAGTAATTGTTGAAAAAGGGTCCCAATGTTGATTCCTAATGTTTCACATTTATTTATTAGTTTTCTCTCACGTGAGAAAGAGATAATCCTGTTTTGAGGTAACACTATTGGCTACATGTCATCTATCTTGAAATTTTTGTAAGAAGTTGTAAGAGCATCTTATAACATTGTAATATGGAATTACTTATGGTATATGAAACGATGTGTAATAGTTGTAAGAGGAGGGTTAATTAGAATATTGAATAGCACTATGACAATATATGATACGTGTCATAAAAGGCCTTTGAATGGGTTTTAATATGTCAAAATTGTGTGCCCATTTTGAGGGGGATACTATGTCAATTTATGACAAGGTGTAAGGCATCTACTAGATATAGCTCAAGTTAACCACCACATGAAATATGATGTTGAAATTTGAGCCAAATATGGTCTCACTTTTGAGCCATTGTTTTGGATCATGATTTGGGTAAACCACACTTGATTTGTGGTTTTGGTTTTTTACCTATTTATTGGGTGCTTGAATTAAATTAAATATATAGTGAATTTATAGTAATGTTATGTTTCCAAAACTACTCCAAATTTATATGTTGGTGATAATCTTATAAGGGCATGTCTTTGGTTATTGCATTTAACTAGCTAATTATTATTTATAATACAATTAGTTTGCATTTTGGAGTATATTTTTCTCCCAAAAGGGTGTTCCTTGTGCATATAACTATGTTATGGTTGTATGTTTTTGCATTTTTTTCCTTGTAATTGTAAGATTAAATTTCTTCTATCATAAGACCTTTGTTACAACAATATGAGTTGTAATACATGTAGGAAATTAGACATGCAATCTTGGAAATGACAATAATGGCCATTAATAGAAGCAACAACCAACCCAATGTTGAAAGTGGCAACTTCACCAATTTTTCCATCTTGAATGAGATTCTTTGCATTTGAGAGAAATTTGTATTCTTTTTCCACATATCATAGAATGATGACTCCCATTTTAGTGTCATATGAATCTAAATATCCCTTTATTCTTTCCTAAAAACATTTCCAATTATAGTACAACTTGTAGGAGCCTAAAAATTTCACCTAGTGATCTGATTGAATCTATTTTTTAAAATAAAGTACTCAAAGTGCTCTACAATGCCCAAAATTTTTAAATGGATTTTTGCCACAGTTTAGACCCAAAAAGGTCATGTAAGTTATCATAACTCAATTTGAAGAATTTATCAGGATGGAAAAAGTTTAAATGATTACTATCTACCAAATTTTCTAAAACTAACATTGGCTTGAAACTCACCCAAACTATATAATTTACCAATCTAGAGCTTTGGGGAAAATTTTGAGTTCCAACACATTCATATGCTAACTTACTAAAAATATAAATATACTAATTTTAGCCCTTATTCACTAGATCAAAATAGAAATTATGCAAGATTGTTTGTACAACTTGGATGCTCTTGCATTAATTTCAAAGAGGCATATTAAAATTTTCATCAAAAATATGAAGTAGGTGTTATTTTGGTCAAACTTATATAATAAAGAAGTAATATGATTTTATCAAAGTTTATATATTAATTACAAACAAGTGTGATGCATATTTTTGTGTTTTTTTATAAATAAATAATATCTATAAGTTTTGTAATGCAATTTTTTTTAAAAAATAAAAAATAAATTTTCCAACTAACTTAACTTGGCCAAAAAGTATAAAATTCAAAAATTTTCAAGCTATATCAAATAAAACCTAGAATTTAACAAATCTTTTTCATTTTTTCTTTTTCAATACATATATACCTATTAAAATTTAAGATATAATATATAAAAAATAAATTATAATTATATTTTCAAATTATAATTAAAATAGATTATCTTTTTAAAATCATGAGAATTTCTTATATATACTATTTTTTTATTTTTTTTAGCAAATTCATATTTTCAATTGGGAGAGATGGCGTCTGCAATTTTTCGGGCCGAGCTAGGGCACCCGAGCCCTAGCTCGTGATCGGTCTCTGCTTGCTTGTGCACTGTGGGGTGGGTTTTTTTGGCGTTGTTCAAGGGCTGCATCTTCCTTTTGGCTTATTTTCTGCGCTGGGTGGCCGCGGGGTGTTCTCAGCCGGTGTTTTCCTTGCCTCAGAGTTTCCTTTGTCTGCTCTCCTCGGTGTCGTGCCTGGGGCTATTGCTGCAAGGTGGGCTTGGACTGGCGTGGGCGCGAGTGTGAGGCTATGGTGTTTGGTGGTTCGTGAGGGTTTTCTCTTATCCCTGGGCCTTTGCTTGGCTCAGAGGTGGTAGCATTCGGTTGGAAGGGGTTGTGTGTGAAGGGTGGTCGGGTGTGGCGGTTTGGGGTTCCCCACCCACTGTTGGTGGTGCGTAGTGTGTTTCCATGGCCTGATGTCATTACATAGGGGTGAGGCATCTGGGGGTGTCTCCCAAGATGGATTTTCAGACGGCGTTTGGTTTGAAGTCTTCGAACCATGGGATGAAGACTTCTGATAATAATTTATTTGCTTCGAATACGGAGCTTAGTGGTGCGGATTCAACTAATGGGTTGAGGCTCAAGAAGATTAACAGTTGTCTTGAGCGTTGCCTGGAGAGGCCTAAACTGGTGATCTTGCCTGAAATGATTGCCGAAGATGTTGAATATTATTCGAACCACTCCTTATATTGTAAATTTTTGGGGATGAGGGTTTCATTGCAGTTCTTGGAAACCTGGGCCCAAAGGACTTGGGCACTAGAAGGAGAAATGGAGGTTATGTTGTTGGCCAATAGTTACTTTATGGTTACCTTTAATTGGATGCTGATCACAATAGGGTCTTTGAGGGAGGCCCTTATTTCCATAACCAAGTGGGGTTGTTTATCAAACCATGGCATGTTGGCTTTAGCCCTTCGAAGGAGATGCCATATCATGTTCCAGTGTGGGTTCATTTGCCTCAATTTCCAGTGGAATGTTGTCATGAGGATACTTTACTCATGTTGGATTCACTGCTTGGAAAACCAATTGGGTCTTCGTTGCAAACCTTGGGGAAAAAGGTATTGACCTATGCTCGTATCTGTGTTGAAATTGATCTTAGTAAGCCTTTACCCGATGTTGTGGATATGTGTGTGGGATATTTTTCTTGGGTGCAACAGTTGGATTATGAAACTCTTCCTTTCCGTTGTTGTCTATGTCATGAGTACGGTCATTTGCAACATAGATGTCCAAGATATAAGCCGGTGGAGTCTCAGGTTGCACAACCTCCTTGCAACCCCCCTACGACTGATAAGGGGGAGGGCTTGGCCTCTAGTGAGGTGGTTGGTGCCGATGGTTTTGTTCAGGTCAAAGCTCGGAACAAGAACCGGGGTCAAAAGAGGACCTTAAAGGAAAGACAAGATGAGGATATTTTTAATAGGTTTGAGGTATTGGATGATCTCAGTCAGTAGGAAGTAAACCCAGGTTTGCTGAGTATGGCTCAAGAGGTTGTGGGTTCATCTCAAGGGGACAATATCTCTGGTGATTCGTTGATTCCACCAAGTGTCGATACTTTGCACATGGATATAGACCATCAGTTGGTAGTTTCAGTGGCACCAGTTATTTCTCCTGAGGCACTGAAGGGTAGTGGGGATTCTTCTTAGCCTAGGCGGATTGTAAGTTTGGATGCGGCTAAGAGCAATAGGATTTCTTCTCTATTGGGCCTTTTGTAAAAGGATATTAAAAAAGGTGGGGCAGAGAAATTTGCCAAACTTGGTAGGAAAAAGGATCTGGAAAAGACCAAGTTGATAGGTGAGACCTTGGTGGAGTTAGGGTCAGTAAAGACTCTGGATTCTCATTTTTCGATCCCCTTGAAATGATTGTCCTATCATGGAATGTAAGGGGCTTGAACAATAGCCCTAGACAAAAATCAGTTCATGATTTGGTTAGAAATCAAGGCCCTGATATTCTTTTTCTATAGGAGTCCAAGATATTAGTGGAAACTATGTTTAGTTTGGCTCCTAAGATATGGAGGAATGAGGAGCGTCAATGCATTGGTGCTCATGGGTCTTCTGGGGGTTTAGCTTGTCTGTGGAACCTGCAGAAGATCTGTCCTCTATCATGGTTGTCTTCTAAGTATGCCATGTCTATGATTGCTTCTAGCTTTGAGTCGGGGGAGATTTTACTCCTTTCTAATATCTATGCTCCTACTGATCTCTAGGGTAAGCAATCTTTGTGGTCCCATAGATGGTTTGTCCATAGTTTGGCCCCTTTCCATCCCTAGATTATGGCTAGATATTTTAATGCTATAACTGAGCTAGCTGAAAAGCGCAGTGGTACTCCAAGGCTGGAGGCTTCTACGTTGCTCCTATGTGATAACATTGATGCTTTGAGTTTAGTTGATATTAGGCCTAGTAATGGTCAGTTTACATGGAACAATCGAAGGGTGGGGGATAACTGTATTGCTAAGAGATTGGATCAATTCCTAGTTTCCTATTACTGGGTTGGTGGTATGTGGTCTTCTAGTTCTGAAATTTTGGATTGGAAGGGATCTGACCACTGGCCTATCAAGTTGGCTATTGAGTCTTGTCGTGTGCCTCATTCTCCATCTTTTAGATTCCAGCTCATGTGGTTGTGGGACCAATCTCTGAATGATTTTGTGGCTGACTAGTAGAGAAGGGGTAGACCTACTTTTGGCACGACAATGTATACCTTTGCCAAATTACTTCAGTATGTGAAATTTTAGCTCAAGAGGTGGAATCGTCACTACTTTGGGAATGTCTTTCATGCTAAGGCAATAGCTCAGGATGTTTTGAATGGTATCATGAGGCTAATAAGGGAGGTTTGGGTGACTGAAGATCGACTTCAGGAAGAGGCTCAGGCTTTCAAAGCTTTGGAGGAGTGCGAGTTGTGGGAGGAAGTTTATTGGAAACAAAAGGCTCGGATAGAGTGGCTCCAGGAAGGGGATAAAAATACAGCTTTTTTCTTCAACTTGGTAAAAGCCAGGAGGCAAGGAAATTCTATCTCAGTTCTGGTGAATGATCAGGGTGAGAAACTTTCCTCCTTTCCTGACATCTCAGGCGTGGTGGTGCAATATTTTTCCTCTCTTTTTAGGGAGGATTCACAAGGGGGGTCTCTTGAAGAAGCCCAGGTTCTTTCTTGCATTCCCTCTTTGGTGTCTAGGGAAATGAATGAACTTATTTTGAGTGACATCACACTAGTAGAACTTGAGGAGACTATCTTCCAGATGAAGAAAGGGAAAGCACTTGGTCCCGATGGCTTCCCGGTGGAGTTTTTCCAAGAATTATGGGATATTATCAAGCTGGATCTATTGGTAGTGGTTCATGAATCTCAGCAGAATAAGCAGATGCTAAGGGCTTTAAATTCTACCTTTCTTTCCCTCATTCCCAAATGTGATGGGGCTGATAGGTTAAGTCAATTTCATCCCATCTCTCTTTGACCTATCTTGGAATACCCATCTCGGATGGGAGATTGCCTAGGGAGTCTTGGCAGAATATTTTGGATAAATTTCAAGTGAAAATTAATCATTGGACTCATCGGTGGTTATCTTTTGTTGGGTGTGTTCAGTTAATCAATTCAATGGTGCAGGCCTTGCCCATGTACAGATGCATGCTCTAGGTTGCTCCAGTAAGCTTTGTTAAGGATTTTGACTCCGTGGCTAGACAATTTTTATGGGTTGGTTGTCTAGGGTCCTCCAAATGGAGTTTGGTTAGATGGGAGGTTGTTTGTAGCCCAAAGTAGTTTGGAGGTCTTGGTTTACGACAATCCGCTTTGAATGGGGTGGCTCTGGCTATAAAGCTATATTGGCGGTGGTGCATTGAGCAGGATAAAATTTGGGCCCAGGTTCTATCTCAAAAGTATTTCTTGGGGATTCCTCAAACTAATATTCCTCGCTATCCCCTTATTGGGAAGTGTTAGAGTAAAGTAATTAATTAACTTTACTCTCCTCTTAAGATTTCGCCTTGCACACATATTAGTCATTTAATAATTAATATTAATTATTAAATGCACTCACCTTTAGGGTTAGGTTTTCCTTTTAGGTTTTGATCTCCTTTTATAAGGATCGATCTCTTGTATTTCATTTATGCTCTATTTCATTTTTCTGGAATACATCTTGCATATTGTGAGAGCCAAACCCTTGTCTTGATCTGTCTCTTTCTCTGTGACAAGTCTTTTGCATGCAGGTATTAATCGGGGTCTGTGGATTTGCATTTCTCAAATCCTACATGGTATCAGAGCCAGATCTGCTGCAGCTTGTTCAGTTTTTTGAAAGATTTAGAGATCTAGGTTTGGCTGCATCAAATCTGTTTTCTTTTTCTAGTTTTTATTTGGAATAGGGGGGTTTATTTTTTTGGTGCACTTTGAGCTCAAACGGACCTCACCGTTGAGCTCGCAGCATCCAAAAACCCCTATTTTCATATAAAATTTGTCCGATTTGGCCACAGTCGTTCTGGGAAGCAAAAAAAATTTACCAGGACCGTACGGCACAGTTTTCGAGGCAAAAAAAAATTGAAAAAAATCAATTTTTAAATTGATTTTTAAACATTTTCAATAAAATTTTAGCGCTGCCAGTGTATAACCCGGGCGCCGCCGGTCCGCCACCAAGCGGCCACCGGGAGGCCACACCGGAGCGGAGCCACCAGGCCGCCGCTGGTGGACTGCGCAGCCCCCGCGGGCTTAACCTGCCAGTGCCAGGGTCACATGCAGGCCCAAGGGCTTCGACCTTAGCTCCCAGCCGCCAGCCCCCTGGTCGTCCACGTGACCAGGGGCCGAAGACTTTTAGCCCTTGAGGGCTGTTCAAATTTTTTTTAAAACCCTTTTGAGCTACTTGTACAAAATCTGGCATATTCTTTGCATACGATCTCCGTTTTGCAAAAACAAGATATCGCCGGAAAGCTGGTTCCGGCGCCGTTCTGATGGTGTAGGAATTTCTTCAAAAATATTCAGTTTGCATGCAGTTTTTCGCAGTCAAAGTCAGATGATATTTTTGCACTCCGAGGGGCATAACTTGCTCAATTTTGCTCCGTTTTTCGAAAGCGAATAGGCGTCGGAAAGGTGGTTCTGTGCTCTTTCCAGATCTGTAGTTTATTTCACCAGAAAATTCTTCAGGTACTCAGAGATTTGTCTCATACCAATTACTGCTTTTTATTGTTTTCTGGCTTTCAGTTTGTACTGGGGATTGGATTTTTGCATTGTGGGGGGGTGTTTTTTCTTGCTTTCTGTCATCTACATCAGAAAACCAGAATCTATAAACACCAAAACAAAACAAACAAACCCCTTCTGCATCTTCTGTCTAGTTCTGAAAAACCACTAAATAATAATTAAAAAAACACATTCAGAGCAGTTGAGGCACAGTTCACAGCATGGCCGACAGATCTATTGAGCTTCTCACACCGCATAATTATCACACTTGGAAGGGTCGCATGATGACACTTCTTCAGTCTCGAGGGTTATGGTCCTGTTTGGATGCGGTTCAGCCTCCATTGACTCGCGCCTTTGAGGTTATGCAGCACAGGAACAATATGGATCAGGCTATGGGATTGATTGCTTTGCACATTTCAGACAGTCTCCTATTTCATCTTGAAGGGTGTCTCACACCTAGGGCCTATTGGACCAAGTTTGAGGGACTTTTTGGCACTATCAATGAGTTTAGAGCATTGCAGATTGAGGCAGAGTTGACTTCACTTGTACCTGATTCTTTTCCCTCCATTGAGGACTTTCTGATGAAATTCAAACAACAAAGATCTCTTCTACAGGGTTGTGGTAAGGTTAAGACTGATACAGAGTGTATTTACCTGATTTTGTCAAAACTTCATGGGAACTTTCAGATATTCTCATCTACCTTCCATTCCACTATGGATGCCTTGGGTGCACATTTTACCATGCCTTCTTTTGAGGTGTTTTGTGATCGTTTGACACGAGAGCAGGCTAAGATATCATAGTTGGATGCTCTCACAGGATCACCACACCAAGCGTTGGTAGCATAGTCATCTCAGGGGAAGCAGAAGCAGAAGCAAAAACAAAAACCACAGACCACAGAGCATTGGAAGGATTCTAGTTCACAAAAGACTTCTGATTCACCTTCTCCTAAGGGGGAATCATCGAAGAAAGATAGACCTAAGTGTGCTTATTGCACTAAGCTAGGACATGATGAGTCCAAGTGTTATGAGAAGAAGATAGATGGATATGCAAAACAGGTTTCAGATTTGACAACTCTTCTTGAGAAGAACCATATTCATCACTCTTCTTCATCTACTTCAGGCGGGTCTTCTTCTTCACCATCATTCCAGATAGATGGACAGGCCCCACATAAGGGTCATGCATTATGTGCAACCACCAGTTCACATTCATCTAGATGGCTACTGGATTCAGGTGCTTCACACCATATGGCATCTTCTTAGGACATGTTCTCATCTTTCGAGGCTGCGTCCTCACCACACATATTGATGGGTAATAACACTTATATGAGTGTATGTGGGAAAGGTTCTATCGATATTGATGACGGTACATTCAATGATGTACTATGTGTTCCATCTTTGTCCACTAACCTTCTCTCCATCTATCAGATTGCTCACAGTGGGACAGGGAAGACAGTTGAGTTCACACCTGATTCAGTGCACATCAGAGACATTCAGACTGGCAACATTGTTGCAACAGGGACAGTTGATCATTCTTCCCGATTGTATGCATTCACACACTTTGGTCCACCATCTCCCTCTCTTTCTACAAGAGAGCATGCAGTATCTGAGGAGAAGTTCGGTCACTTGAACTTATGTGTTCTTCCATCTGTTCATGAGACTAGTGTTGAGACTTCTACACCTCTTCCTCCTATTGAGATTACATTTGTTCAGCAGGATACCTCTTCAGTTGTGACTGACATTGTTGCTCCACTCATCGAGCCATCAAGTGCATTGTTGAGGCCATATCTGAGGATATTCCTTTCCTCACAGATGACAGATTCAGCACACCTGTTATCCCTTCTTCATTGGAGATTCCATTTCAGGATCATCTTGAGTTGTTTGATTCACCATTTTGTTTTTCATACACTCATGTTGATGTTTCGTTCTTCAGTGCGCATCATCTAGGACTTCCATTTTCACCTCACATCCAGGGATTTCCTCATCTTCGACCATTGGATCTGTTTCTTCCTCCGAGGCGACACATCGGTTTGATCATTGGCACAGGGGTTCTCTCATTCTAGGGGGGCTTTGGAGTCTCCACTCTCTCTCATGGGGGGGTATCTGATTGTATATCTGCATATGTTCTTGAGAGAGTCTCTTGAGACATTTCATTTGTACTTTCTTTTTGCATCTCTTTTTGGAGAGGAGTTTTTTCCCACTGGGTTTTCTCCTTTTCTCCATTTCATAGAGATTTCCTTGTACTTGGGTACCTGATCAGGCCTAGTTGTCGAGACCCAATTTTACTTTCTTGCACTATAGTTCTTTTGCTTTCTTGCACTAGTCTATAGCTGCACTCTTGCTTATCTTAAGGGGGGGTGTTAGAGTAAAGTAATTAATTAACTTTACTCTCCTCTTAAGATTTCGCCTTGCACACATATTAGTCATTTAATAATTAATATTAATTATTAAATGCACTCACCTTTAGGGTTAGTTTTTCCTTTAGGTTTTGATCTCTTTATAAGGATCGATCTCTTGTATTTCTTTATGCTCTATTTCATTTTTCTGGAATACATCTTGCATACAGAGAGCCAAACCCTTGTCTTGATCTGTCTCTTTCTCTGGACAAGTCTTTGCATGCAGTACATCTGTAGGTCTGTGGATTTGCATTTCAAATCCTGAAGGGTTCAGTGATTTGGGGCACTCTCAAGAAGGGGGTTGCTCTTATTAAGGAGGGTTTATTTTGGATTTGTAAGCAGGGGACTGAGGTTCAATTTTGGTCTGATTCCTGGGATGGCTCCCCTCCTCTCATTTCTCAGTATCCTAATTTATTGAATCTTTGTCAGAGGCTTCTCGAGGCTGGTTGGTCTCGGGTGAGTGACTTTAAATTCTCCTCTCACTGCAGGCAACTGGAGGTGGCAAGATGGAAGTCTCCTAATGTCTGGCAAGATGTTGGTTTGCAAGAAGAGTGTGTTGAACTACAAAGTGTCCTTTCCAGTCAATGGTGTAGTTCACTCCGAGAGGAGGATGTGCTTGCCTGGTCCCCTAATCCTATGGGTGTCTATACTATTGCCTCTAGATATAAGGTGTTATTGTCCCACAAGGTGGAGGGGGAGGAAGTTCAGTGGTGGAAGAAGGTCTAGAACAAGTTCTCTTGGCCAAAGTGTAATTGCTTTGTTTGGTTGTTGACTTGGAATAGGTGTTTGACTTGGGAGAATATTTGGAAGAGGGGTTTCTAGGGCCTTTTTGTATGTGTTTTGTGTGGGGCTGCTGAGGAAGAGTCTTCTCACTTGCGATCCAGATTTGGCATTTCTTGTGGGGTGTTTGGTAGAGCCCCTGTGTGCATGCATCCTCCTTGATTGATTTTTGGAATAGTGTGGGTAGGCCTACCTCTATGGCTTCTTTTTTATAGGAATTGTGGTACGTGGGGCCTATCTTTATGATGTGGCAGATTTGGCTCGAACGGAATCGTTGTATTTTTCGCAGTGAAAAGAATCTTGTGCAGCAAGTCCGGCAGAGAATTTTGGGCATGATTCAGGAGATGGTGGAGGCTAAGTGTGCTGTGAGATTTCCTTTAGAGAAAAGGGATACTGAGGTGGTGCAGAGATTGGGGATTTAGAGGTTGTCTGTGACTTCTACGTTTGTCAGGAGAGGATGAAAGATGAAGCAGAAAATTCATAGGGTTGGCAGATGGCAACCTCCTCCTGATAGGATTCTCAAGATCAATACTGATGGTTCTTCTAGGAGTAATCCTGGGCCTGTTGGTATTGGAGGGATTGGCAGGGATTCTTTAGGTTTGGTGATTTTCCTCTTTTTAGTCCATGAGGGGACGAAGACTATGAACATTGTGGAAGGATTGGAAATCCTTTGTGCCTTCGAGAGGGCTCATGCTTTGGGGTGGAGATGACTTATATGTGAATATGACTCTCAAATCTTGATTAATTTTCTCATTGAGCGGAAAGTGATGGGTGTTAGCTGGCAATTGGCTATGATTGTGCAACAGATTCTACAGGTTAGTTCGTTGATGGAAATGGTGACTTTTGTTCATATTCCATGGGAGTGGAATAGGGCTACTGATTGCTTGGCAAAATGTGCTTCTGAGCATGATGATGGTTGGAGAATCAAGGAATGGGATTTTGTTCCTCTCGAGCTTTACCATGATTTGGAGGGAATTCTTGCAGAGGATAAGGTGGGTTATGGAGTTGGTTGAGTTTGGTTGGGTTCTGTCCTTGTGCTATTTTTTATTCTTGGGACTTTGGTCCTTTTATTTCTTTGTAATGTTCCTTTCTGATTTTCAATAAAAATTTTACCCCTTTTTATTTAAAAATAAAAATAAAAAATTCATATTTTTAATTATTTTACCTTTCAATGGAATGATTGTGTAGGAGTTGAATGTGAACTCCCAACACCCCAAGATTAGTTGTGCAAAACCAAAATATCTTCCAAAAGAGAGAAATGACAAGAATACCTTGTTATGATTAAGGATACAAGATTGATTTATTGAATGTGAAATGTACATATGATGCCTTGCTTATAAATGCAAGGGTTTGAGATAAGATTAGACAAGATCATGACATGTGTCTTAATCCTATACAATGAGACAACTATACGCCAACAATATTAAATGACTTAGGAAACAAGTATTAAATTTCATGATAAGATAAGATAAGGTCACATGACACCAATGACTTCTAGAAATATTCCTAGGACCTAAGTAAACATAACATGTAAATAGGACCCACTAGTGAACTAGTTAGGTAAAAAATCTATTTACACCAACACCCCCCTTAAGTGAAACTTAGGGAGTAGATTATTATACAAGTGATGCAAAAACATGAAGATTATTATGGTTCCCAACAACTACGCCAAGTTAGGTACCCATGTAGAAAACAAGAAACCCTAGTGGGGAAAAACTCCTCTCTAAAAGAGATAAAAGATCCATTCAATTTCCCCTCCATAGGAAGGAAAGAAAAGAGAATATATTGCTTCCCATAATGAGATAACCTACTACACAAAAGCAATGGAAGCACAATTATGGAGTAGAAATTGGAACCTTAATCCAAGCAACAAAAGAAAAGATGAGTCTAACATTGAAAATAATGGAAACTCTTGATTGTTGGAGAAACTCTAGAATCATGATAAATCAATAGAAACAAAGATTGATTATCTTGATGCCAAGGAACACTAGAAAACTCTTGATATGGAGCAAATGTAGAATCTGATTAAAGCAATAGGAGATGGATACAATATCTAGAATTGAAATCAAGTGCAAATATTGAAGTGATTGGATTTCCAAGTGATCAACTAGAATGTGAATACACACAAATCTTAATAAATGATATTTGGGATGAATCAAGAAAACTGCATGGTAGCTTGATAGAGCTCCTCAATCCATTTCCAATGCCACAAAATTCAAAAAATTAGAGATTGTGGCAAAAGTTATGAGCTTGAGAGCCAAAAATGAAGATTTGACTTCAAACAGAAAATACAAGCACCAAATAGCAAAATTTGTAAAAATAACCTTCACCACTGAAAGCACATAGAGTTATCCTTTTGATATATCATTTGTAAAAATATGATACCATGGTGAAAATTTACAACCATTTGAAACAAATTGCCCAATTGGCGCATTAGGGGTCAAGTTTGGCATTAGGGAGAATAATTGATTATTTTGTAAGAATGCAAATCCCTTTTAAGTTTTTTAAAGTTAGGAATCACTAACACATGAGGGAAAAAAGATAAATAGCCCCAATCATTGTCATAAGGTGATATTTTTAGATTTTTTGATGTAGAATAAGATTGAGCAAATGAAACATAAGACTCCTTAGGTTGAGATTGTGAGATTTTGTACTCTCCTACAAAGGAGGGTGTAAAATCTAATGAACCTTGCGCTCATCATCTAATATTTTTGTTATAGGTGAAATACAATCATGATTATCTTTAATATGTATAGGTTCTACCTTTGAAGTTCCAAGATCAAATTATTAAGAGAGTTGGAAGTGCTATGTCCAGCTTTGACTTGTGAATAATAATATTGTATATCCACTTTTACCATATATATATTGTGTTATTATATTCATACTTCATCTCATGATGAAGATTAGATGGGACTCCCTTCATGGAAAGAATCCATAGTCTACCTAGGAGAAGATTACATGAAAGAGGTCCCAACATGATATGGATAGGGGTAGGCAAAACTACAAGCCTTACCTTAATGGGTAGTGTGATTTTCCCTAATGGTTGTCTACTAACATTGTCAAATCCACTAATAGAAAGATCATTAGATTCTATGAGATTCTTATACACACCAATTTTATCTAGATGATTAATGCTACAAATATTAAGACCTAATCCATTATCTATGAGAGCACACCTAACCCCAACTATATTAATGACTACCATTATCATTAAATATGTTGCAAGTATGAATGTGTTTGGTGATGTTTCATTAATGTTGTCATTGATGTCAACACTTTATAGGTTGATTAAGTTGGTTTTTTCCAAGTTCTTTTGAGAAAATTTAAGAAATAATGAAAGTTGTGTTGAAGTGTGTTATGAGCGTGCTCCAATATTGTGGTTCATATTTCTCCTCTGTTCACCCAATTCCTATACAGGTTTAGAGGTGTGTTCATAAGCTTAAATGGAATGTATATTTTTACTTTTTGCTTCTAGTTTGATGCAGAGTAAAAGTTATGTTCACCAGAGTGTGAACTAGTTTGACAAATTTATCTGGTTATCAACTAGGAGAAATTTTTTGGCTCCGCAATCTTATGATATTTGGTTTCAGATCTTGTGGATCTAGGAGATTACTCTTTTTGATGGTTTATGTGTTCTGATAAAGTTTCTTGTGGCTAGATGCTCTGGAATACTTTCTCTGGAGTCTTTGTGTTTTTGTTGGTTGTTCTGGTTGAACTACTAAAGTGTTCTCTACGAATGGAGTTTGTTTAAGTTGTTGTAGATGTATCTAAGTTGTTCTTAGAGATGGTAAAATGACTGGTGAAGCATGTTGAGAAATTTGTGTTTGTTTATCTTGTTCGAGATGAGTGTACTTCAAAGATCATTGGTGTTTTCATTAGGTTTGGCCGACCTGGTATTTACACGGTACATTACGCTTTTGCATCAATTTGAGAAAGCATGTGCGTGATCCAAGATGTTGTTTGGGTCCTAAACTAAATATGTATTTGGTCCCCTCACATTCTTATCCACAATGAGAATGTTGAGTAGCTGACCTAGTTTGAATTTGTAAAATGAAATTGTATAGCCGACCTTGAAGAATGTTCCTGAGGTTGAAGATGGTATAAATACAAGTTAAGTTGTAGAGAATTTAATATCCATCCATCATTCAATCCGAACAAGAGAAGAGTGTGCGAACAAGTGTGAAAATCAAAGTGTGGAAGAGAAAATTGTGCCAACAGTGCTTCATTGTATTCATAATCTTTTGATCAAGTTGTGAAGTGTGTGTAACTCCAAGTGGTGGATCTCTATCTATTTCTTTGTACTTTCTATAGGCAGTGAGCCTCTCTTTCTGGGCAGTGAGTCCTAAGGTAGTGAGCCCTTGATCTGAGTGGTGAGCCTTTGTATTTGGGAAGTGATCCCTCTAGTAGTGAGCCTTTTTATATTGGGTATTCATTACTACTATACTGTGAGTTAATCCTCACCGTGGTTTTTCCCTCATTAAGGTTTTCCACGTAAATCTAGTGTCTTTGGTGTTGTTTTTCTATTATCTGAATTTTCATGATCACTCTTAATAATAAACAAAATATAAAGTGGAATTGAATAAGTTAGGAAATAAATAATTTGATACAACCGATTCACCCCCCCTCTCAATTGTCTTGTGCATCTCAACAAAATATTGCCTCATGTTTGTTGTAGATCTCAAGCGATGGTAATTCATGATGGGGAAAGGTAAAATCATTTTTTTTTTGTTTGAATACAATCAAACAAGATTGCTACATAATTTAGTTTGATATAAGGTTACATATCAATCTTCTACAAAGCCTCTTGGAGCATCCTATGGTATGTAGGTGATGTTTTAATCAAGTCCCAAAAGAAAATATTTGTTGGAGTATTGTGAAGTTTCTCAATAAGTTCATATTATTTACCACTACACTAAGGAAGAATAGGTAGGGGTGGAAGATATGGTTGAGGTAATGGAATAGATTTTTTTTATTTTGGTTTGGTTTTTTATTGTTTGTAGTGTTATATGTGTGAGAAACTATGTGATAACTTGGTTGTTGCAATACATCTTGTTGCACATAATTACTAGTGGGTTATTTTACAAAATTTAGGATATGGCCATAAGGTTTAGGAGGTCCTATAATGAGAGGTGATTTAGAAGGTTAAATAATTAGATTATTTTTAGGAGGTCTAATAATTAAAGGAGACCTCCAATAGCCAATTTGGTGTTCATAACCTCGACTGAGTTAACTGCATTTTGGTGATCTTTTATCGATAGGGGATCTAACATCAATTTAGAATCTCCATCTATACATTCATCCATCTTACTATTATTTGAAAGTGTATCAAATATTTCATCCTCTTGTATGAAAAGATCCTCCCAAGTAGGAGAGGTAGAGGGAGAGGAAAAAACATGATTCTAATGGTTCTCAATGATTGGATCATCTTGTACCAAGATATCTCACAAGTAGGAGAGATATTGGGAGAAGAATAAACATGATTACATAAATTCTTATATCCTCTTGCACCAAAATATCCTCACAAGTAGGAGAGATATTAGGAGAAGAACAAACAGGATTTTCATTATTGTTAATGATTGTATCCTCTTACACCAAAATACCTTCACAAGTAAGAGAGATATTGGGACATGGATCAATGAGAAATAAAAAAAGAGGAGAGAGAAACTCATTTTCACATGCCTGTAACAAAAATTATTTGAATTTCCTAACAAGATATGTTAATAGAATATGAATTATGAAAACACAATATTTTTTTAATGAAAACATTATGCCATGTACTATGGATCGAACTATTAATGTACAACAAAATCAAACACCTTGTAGAACAAAATACCAAAATAGGAACCAAATTTAAATAGAGACCAAACATAGGGATATGCACAAAAATTCTTACCTTGAACTACCTAGTATAGGGTGCAAGAATGCCCTAGGCTAGGTAGGCAATTTTAAAACTTTTAAAATTTAAAAATCATTGACAATGTCTAAGGGTCCTATGTGTCGAAGGTTTAGGTATGGAAGTGAATAGATTTTTAGAAATACACCAAATCCTATTTTTTCTATATGAATCACATACATGCATGCATGTATTTTAGATATTTTTATTGCAATTGAATATGTTCAAATGATCATTTTTAGAAATTGAACATTGTATTGAATGATTTTAAAAAAATATAGAAAAGCAATGCTTTAGATCTTATGAAATAAAAATACTATGTAATTTTCTTACTTTTTCAATGTTTTTCACCAAAATATGCATGCATAAATGATAGAATAATATTGTAATTATTTTTCTCAAGGAAAATAACATAGATCTAAGCCCTAAATAAGTAAAATTAGATCTTTTTTTTTGCTATTTAATTCAAGTTATTTTTTAATTTTTATGATGAACAACTAATGAAAATAGATAATTTTTTGAAAATAAATGAAAATGAATATTTATTTGGATGATGTTTAATTTTGTGGGCAAATAGTTTCCTTTGTGTATTGTGTGATTTTGTGAGTGAAAGTTTATGTGTTTTCTATGAGAGGGGGATACCCTCTATGTCAATTGGGATTAGATCATGTGATCCTAAGCATGTGGACAAACCATCGAACGTGAGGTAGTCCGCACCAAGAACTTTGGGTAGATAAGAGTGAGAAAATGGTAGAGAAGAATCTTGTGAGGGTTGTTGTAGGTAAGAGGAGTCCTGAGCAATAAGAGAGCTTGAAGCTGCAAAAGATTTATTTTGCAAATTGAGTGTGATGGAAAATTTCCTGAGGTGAGAATTGTGGAAGATTGCAGAAAACAAGACGGGATGGGTCATGAGGAGTGTTGAACACTTGGAATGCTAAGAGGTGGGGTGAATTAGTATTCTTTGAAACCACTTAAACATTTAAACATTCATTCCACATAGCATATCTAATTTGCAATAGGAAAGGAAAGCATGAAAACATCCATCAAAATCACATAACACAAGAACACCGTGTTTTTATGTGGAAAACACAAAATGGGAAAAAACACAATGAAGATTAGTTTACAATATATTATAACCAGTTATAATATTATAGAATTGCTCACTATAGGTGGACTCATTGTCCTAGTTGACTCACTACCCACAAAAAGAAGAAAAGATAGAAGAGAGTGGTGGCTCACAACCAATATTTCATCTGTTAAAATTGTGTCTACCACATGCTAGAATATAATTCCATTGAAGCTCAATATACAAACTTTATACACTTCATATTGATCTACACTAGCACTCTGTTCTTCTTTGCATTCACCTTATACTCGCAAAATTCACATCAACTACACATTACATTACATCTCCATTATCAACACACCAAAAAATATCTTACATACATATTTGCTTCATCCAAAAACACCTACAACATCAATTAGGTCAGCATAATTAGATGTATTATATAAAATATGCCTTATCATCACAACATGTACACATATACATACTTTGTGCCAAGATTCAAAACTTATGAAAAGTCCAAATAGGTTGGCATGAACCTATAATAGCTTCTACATAACATATCAATACTTCTCAAAATTACGCAATATCCAAAACTTATTAGGTCGGCACCATTTATGACCTAACATAACACCTGTCAGCATATCCACAAGTCTACAAAGCCAAATACCAATCCACAAACAAGTGTGGATTCACTAAAAACCACACACAAAACTAGAAACCTCTATCACTACTAGACCTGATATACTATCATTCATAACTTCAACACGAGAGACCAAAACATTGTGAAACTTTGGACCAATACGAACCAGAATACTAGATGTTTTGTACACCAAAAAAATTGTTTTGACACTTAGACATTTTCTCTTTTATCTGTCTTCACTATATCAAACCTTCTTGCAAATATCCACTGTATAACCATGATATTATAACATTCTCAAGCTATATAAAATGGTATGCAAAAAAAATTTCATATCGGATCACAATGTTGACATCAATGACAAAACTATACTAGATACTATGCAAATTGTGTTCATAAGCTCATACTTCATGCTCATGTTTCCAATAAGCTTATCAATGATAAAATCCTTATTCTTCTATCAAGGAGACCCATGTGAAATTTGTTATGGGAGGAGTATTGGGAGAAAGTAGAGAATGATAACTTTGAGAAGATGGGATAGATGGTCTATGAGGAAGTGGGAAAGATCAAGGTGAGGATCGATATATTAGAAATTAATGTTGGGAAAAGTGAGATTAAATTTGTAAAGAGGAGTGAGGAAAATAGCCTGAGATGGATGGAGAGAGATATGAGAGTATCCCTATGTCGTAGAAAAAATTCACATTAGGTCTTGGACCCTTGTGAATCAATAAGAATTCTATGGTGCCTTGCAAAGGTGTTGTGAAGTGTTGGAACCCGCTTGCACACTTTTCTAGGACCCTTCTATTATAATTCACATAACCTCTTTTTATCACTTACCAATCCTTATTTCAAAGTTTTTTAAGGAGTTATAACAAACTCTCACACTGTCTTAGGATTTTCATCAATAAATTGACCCTTTCTTATGTTAAAATGACCCCTTAATGCACTTATAGGCCCTACTTAAGTTGTTTTCGGAATACAATCCCATTAAGCATCATTAATTACATTTTAATACCCGACATCCACTTAAAATTGCCTAAGTGGACTAAGTTGCCACCTTGGGTGACTTAGTCCCATCTAGCCTAAAAATCAGAATTATGTTAATATTTTGGCAAGATATTGTCTTCTAAACCCTAAGGTTGGCCTGTGATGTGTTATTTTTCAAGAAATTAGGGAAAATCATGTATAAATAAAGGGTTTTCCCCTCATTTTCACTCCTCCTAACTCTCTCTCCTATTCCATTCATGCAATCAATCTTCTCAATCACTCATCTTTCATTCTTCTCAATCAAGCTATGGTTTTGGCATTCTAAGTCATTAAGCAAGCATTCAAGGGAAAGATTGCCAACCATTGTTGCAATAGCTCAAGATCTATCTTCATGGAAAGGTACTAATTCCATTGTCTCATATTTCATGCTTCATTATCTTGTTTCTTCATTTAACTTAATTATCTAAAAGGGGTTTGACCAAGGCAAACCCCCATGCCCTAATAATCAACATCTCTCTTTCTCTCTTTGTGTGTTTGCAAATTTTGGTACATTGAAGTCTTGGAAATCATTGAAGAATGGATTGAAATCTTGTTGAAGACAACTCCTTGTTGGCTAGGGTGAAACATCGACTAAAACTCACTTATAGTGTCGAAGATCGGGGTTTTAGATCTGGATACTTAGAGGAGCAAAAAGTGCAAACCGGGAGCTTTCATTTCCACTTTCAGACTTTCAGAAAAGTCAAAGTCAACTAATTCACCAATAGTGGTGATTAAGTCCCATTGCACATGTTTTTCAAAGTTTTTTGTAGATTTGGATACCCATTTGATTGAAACGGGCTCAGTGCAGTTTTTCAGATCTAGGACTAAGTTGCCCAAAATGGAAAATTAATCCTAGTAGGCTAGAATTTTAGCATCAACACGATTTCCAGTCTTCAACACATTTCCAGGTGCATGCTTTTTGTTTTACTTCTCTGTTATGTTTTGTTTACATTCCTATTCATCTTTCTAGGTGTTTTTGCATACAACATTGTGTTTTCAAACATAGTTCATTTTCTAGGTTTTTGCATTAGTATTTGATTTCCTTTACCCATTTCCAGAATTTAGATCCTTTCATTTAGACATATTTACATCATACTTGCATTAGTCTTGAATTTTAATATTGTCATTTTGGCATCCCTCTCTCCATTTTCGATGAAAAACCCTAGAAGTGTTAGAGAACCCTGGGGGTACCAAAATCTATGTTACAATCCGCTATTGAAGAAGTTGCAGTGAAGAGATGTCATAAGGAAGGTATGGGGAAAAAGAAAGAAAATAAGGAAGTGAGTGGAAAAGAGGTTGCAACGAATGGTAAAGAAGATTTGTTGACACAAATTTAGATAATTGAAGAAGAGTGGATGTCAAAGCTTGTAGTTGTAGCGAAGGGAGATGAATGAACGATTATAGTTGATGAGGATATGGATGATGTCACAGTGAAATTTGATGTTGTAGTTGCGAATGAAGATGAGGTAAATTAATTTTATGATGTTATTTTATTTTCAAATAAGATGGTAGAAGGGGAGATGGATAGAGAACAAGAGCATGTTACATTTTTGCTTGTAGAGATTATGGAGGATTTTTTAGGTTGTTTTTGGTGTTGGTGGTCATTCTATGGTGGGTTTGATCCCACAAAGGAGGAGAGGAGAATGTGATTATTTGGTAGAGGAGGTCGGGATATGGTGGACATCAGTCTACGAGGAGGGGAAGAAGGAAGAAGATGCAGTGTTGTTGAAAAGAGGTGGTGCATGTTCTAACACAATATTGGGAAAATGGAAGAAAGATTGATCTTGAGCACTTTAGATGGTGATGGATTTTTTTGTAGGTTGGTTGCAACCTGGAAGAGTAGTTTGACTACACAAATCCACCATTGCGAGCCTATGCTCATAATATTTCTACCTAAAGTGTCTGATGCAAGAGCATCTCGGGTGAACGAGCTATCCATATCAACTAAAAAAAGAAATATTGATTCGGTTGTGTTTGATTTTATTGAATTTTTGGTTTTGTTGTGATTTTGTAGTGTGGTGAGTTGATCTTTAACGATGAGGCAAATTGAAGTTACATTTTGTCATGTCCCATTGACAACATGTCTTATTCTGATTTCTAGTTTTTAATTTGATTATTCTTGCAATCAAAATATTATGTGATTTGCACAAAACAATGATTTGATATTAAAAGGGGAGATGGAGAGTTCTATTAAAATTTCACGGTTGAAATTGAAAGACATAAAAAGGATGGGTGTGAGGCAACTGTGGAGATGATGCAGACATGGACAAAGCAATAAAGAGATGCAAGGTTGCATAAGTGGAGGAAGAATAATTTAAAAAATAATATAAAAACAAAAAACCAATGGATAGAAAGCTGGAAAGTCATTAGGAAAATCAACATTGGAGGAAGATAGAGGGTTGTGCCATATTGATGGTTGCTTAAAATTTCAAAGTAGAAAGAGATAGTGGATGGTATTGGCATGAAAATTAAGGAAATTGAAAGGGTTGCAAGAAGATTAAGGAGCGCACCATCAAAAACCAAAAAGGCAGCACCATATTTTCAAGTTGATTTCAGATTGAAAGATGACATACAAGGGGCACACAACAAATACAGTGAAGAGGAGGAATTGCAAGTTAGTTGGTGAAGGAAGAGACTAAAGGAGGATGCATGGGTGAGAATAGGTGTGGAGATAGGCACCTGGAAAGATGCAATATTCCCACAAATTAAAATGCAAATGGTTTGAAAATGAAGTTGGAGGTTGTGACTATTGAAAGTGGTGAATTTTCAAGAAGCTGCGCTAGGAAAAATAAAATGTAGATTTAAAGAATGCAAAATAAATGAAGATGGAATGGGAGCATACACGGTTCCATTCCTGGCTAGAAGAAGACCATGCAAATTACTAAGTTTAGGTAAAAGTTGATGGGAAACGTTGGGAAAGAGCAGTGAGTACATTGAATTTTGAGTGGCATTTGAAGAATTAGGAGGAGAGTAGGAGCATAAGTTAATGCAAACTTTTATTTAAATTAAAAAAGAAAATAGTGCAGGAAGAGAGAATTAAACAAAAGGAGGTTGTTGATAAATTTTAAAATATAATAGTGTGATTTCATTTCAACTTGTTGACGTATGGATTCTATTAAATAAAATAATTTTTTTGTTGTAATCTTCATTTGGATGATGTTTAATTTTGTGGGACGAGAGTTGTGTCTGTGTAGTGTGTGATTTTGTGAGTGGAAGTGTATGTGTTTTATGTGAGAGAGGAGTGCCCTCTACTTCAGGAAGTGAAGCATTCCCAATGATCTTAATGATTAAAAACCTTCACAAATTTAGCAATAATCTTTGAGATAAAAGCATCACAAAGTTAGTAATGATCTTTAGGATCAATTTAGAAAATGATCTTTAGGACTAAAACCTTCATAAATTTAGCAACAATATTTGTGATCAATTTCAATAGTGATCTTTTCGAGCAAAACCTTCACAAATTTAGCAACAAAATTTATGATCAATGCTACAACTATTGAAAAATGATCCTTACAATAAATACTATAACCCGTTAGGTTCAACAATGATCTTTGTGATCAACATGTTACAACCATTCAACAATGATATCTACGATCAACACTACATATTTTTTTTGGATTGAGTAATGATCTTTGTGATCAATGATACTTATTCCTTACATATGAGGTCTCTAACTACAAATATCATGTCGCTACATGGATATAATTTGAGTATCCCTTATAGTGGTCAAAATTCATAGATTAATTTATATGGTTTCTAGGATGATGTCTAACCTTGCATGATTGTTTTTTTCTTTTTTTAGTCAAAAGGATAAATGCATGTATATTATATTAATAGCCATAATAGATATTTACATATTTTCCAAGTAGGGCAAGCATACCAACTTTGTAGCTGAAAAACTCAAAAACTCTTTTTACTACCCAACTATCCAAATAAAATACATACAAAAACTAATTTTGGCCCCTATACATTTTTACTGCTGCCTATACCCAACCTTGCATGATTGTTATTTTTTGTGACATGAGAATATTTATGTTTGTACAAAATTTTGAACATACTTGTGACCTTTTTCCAATTAGATACATCAATCCATCCGCAATCTATCTGTATACTATCTTGTAGAGGTTGTCTCTCCCACTTTTTGTTCCAACACAGTTTTTTAGAATGATTCTTCAATTCATAGATTCTACAAGGATGAAAATCCAAACACAACTCTTTTCTATGTCCATTCCTATGACGATGAGAAAATTGTATGCATTGTATTCCTTGAGATAATTTGTTTGAACTTATAACACATGTAACATAATTTTTATTTTTACTAGAATATCCAAGGCCTTCATTCTTTGACCTCACTATTGGCTCAATGGGCTCTATAATTCCTTGTCCATATTTTTTAAAACATTTTTCTTCATATCCCATTATTTTTATTATCCTAAAACAAACATTCTTTGAATAACATCCTTTCTCATTATCCTCACAGCTAGCAAGACTTGCAGATTCAAAAATACTATTATCTTCCTTACACTTTTTATGAAAAGAGGCTTTAGCTATATCATCTTTATCAAAAAATTCATCTTATGAATAAAAAATTTCACTTGTATCACATGACACATTACATAGTGTAGGCTTATAATTTAGACAATGATTTTCCTTTATGTAAGTTTCAAGCAATTGAGTGAACAAATTATTTTTTGTTTTCAATTTTAATATATCTTCCTTTTTTGACCTATTTTCCTCTTCTAATATTTTATTTATCTTTCCAACTTTCTCTAATTATTTCTACAAAATATATTTTACACACATTAAATTTTCATTCTCTTTCTCTATTTTCCCTATCTTTCCCATTGAAAATAAGAAGATTCACACACAAAAAGACTATACTTTATTTCCTTCAAACCTTTTTCTTAGAAACTTGAAGAAACCATGAGTTTCAAATTTGACAATATAATCTCTCACGTGGGAAGTTCAGAAGTTCTTTGATCTTCTTCCTACAAACGGTGACCTTATCTTTCCTTTGTTTACTTTCTCTTGCTACAAATTTCCCTTACACATTGGATACGTATTTATAATTTAAGGTATTGTTTTTGAAGATTGCATAACCAAGATGTGATTAATGTCTTTGGCCGATTTAACCCACTTCTAAATACATTTGAAGATATTAATGGCGGGTCTAGAGGAGTTTCATAATATTTTATCATATAGCAACGAGAACCTCAATGAGGAGTGGTGTAGCATTCCATTACTACAAAATACAACATTAGTAGTTTATCATTCAATGAAAATTTGATAAACATCAAAAACCTATAAAAAGAAACTCACTGAATAAATGAATTAGCAGTTGTAAAAAAATTTCAACAAGAATAGACCTCCCAGAACTCTAGCGAATTTGAAGTATGAATTCGACTGGCCAAATTTAACAAACTCAATTCACAACAAACAAGGCCTTTATCATGCCTTTATCATATGCAAACATATTTTAATACTTTTTATGAAGTGGTTGGATAGAGTTTGGTTAGAGAAAACTCAACAAAAGATGTTAGAAATTGTCTCCCACTAAAGCTGCAATCTCCCTTAAAATTGTATGGTTGGTAAACTCTACAATACTGCTCTTTAATTTCTACAACATCCTTATAATGACATTCATTTTATGTAGCATAAATTGATTTTATTTATTACAAAAAATACAAATCCAAAGATCTTTAAATAGATATTATATATGGATAAGTGTGTTTCTTATATCAAACATGATTCTTTGTGATTATATATAATTTATATTTTAACACATACATATATATGTGTGTATATGCATATACATATATATATATGTTGCAAGTATGGATGTGTTTGGTGGTGTTGTCATTAATATTGTCATTGATGTCAACACTATACAGGTTGAGTAAGTTGGATTTTGTCAACTGATTTTGATAAAATTTGAGAAATAATGAAAGTTGTGTTGTGGACGTGCTCGGGTATTGTGGTTCGCGTTTCTCCTGTGTTGACCCAATGCCTATATAGATTTATAGGTGTGTTCATAAGCTTAAATGGATTGTATATTCTGAGTTTTAGCTTTTGATTCGATGCACAATAAAAGTTATGTTCACCAGTGTGTGAACTAGTTTGTCAGAGTTATCTTGTTATTGATTGGGAGAAATGTTTTGGCTCCGCAGTCTTCTAGTATTTGGTTTTAGATCTTGCGGATCTGGGAGATTACTCTTTCTGATGGTTTATGTGTTTTGACAAATTGCTTGTGATTTGGCGCTCCAGAAGACCTGTTCTGGAGTCTCTATGTTTTTGTTGATTGTCCCGGTTGAACTGGTGAGGTGTTCTTTGCAAATGAAGTTCGTTGAAGTTGTTACGGATGTATCTGAGTTGTTCTCAAAGATGGTAAAATGACTGGTGAAACATGTTGAGAAATCCACGTGCGGTTATCTTGCTGAAGATGTGCGTACTTCAAAGATCATTGGTGTTTTCATTAGGTGTGGCTGACCTGGTGTCTACATGTTACATTTGGCTTTTGCATCGACTTGAGAAAGCATGTGCGTGATTCAAAATGTTGTTTGGGTCCTAAATTAAATATTTATTTGGTCCCCTCACATTTTTATCCACTGCGGGAATGTCGAGTAGCCGACCTAGTTTGAATTTGTAAAATAAAATTGTATAGCCGACCTTTGAGAATATTCCTGAGGTTGAAGATGGTATAAGTACAAGTTAAGTTGTAGCAATTGTGATATCCATCCATCATTCGATTTGAGCAAGAGAAGAATATGCGAACAAGTGCAAAAATCAAAGTGTGGAAGAGAGAATTCGGGCAACAGTACTGAGTATGTGCAGGATCATGATGGGCCAAAAAGTGGCAATATGTAAGTGATATGATGGCCTATGTGGCTAACGATTTCTTTTTACCCAAAATTGATGAAATGAAAAACGTGTTTTTAAAGGAGATTCTTAGCTTTCCACAAATATAAATTATGCTTTACTTTGAATTTAATAAATTATTATTATTCATTTTCTATTTGAATTACGACTAAAGTCTCGATTGATAGACTGATTGAAAAACATCTATAACTTTCAAACGGTATCACATTTTTTGAATCCGAAACATGTGTCACATTCTATGCTTCACATACTATAGAATTAAAAAAAAAAAATGAATTTTGTGAAGTTTTGACCAAGTTAAGGTGGTTAGACATACGAATTTTTATATTTTTTTTAAGTTGTAATAAAAAATTCATAATTAATTGTTTACTTGGAAAAAAATTACAAAAAAATATGCATTACATCAGGACATGAGTTCTCTACTTATATCTAAAATATTATAAAAAAAAGTATTATCATTCTATTATGGCTAGGGTGGTTAGACAGACACCTACTTCTTATTTTTTCCCTAAAATTTAAGTACTACTAAATTGAAATTTCAAATTTTCACCAAATAGATTTTTTATTTTTTTAAATAAACCTAGTATTTTAGAAACTTCATTCAATTTGCTACAGATTTTATTCTTACATATTTTTGAAATAATATAGATAAGTTATTCAAAATTTTATGTCAATTTTCCTAACTCTGATTTTTATTGCCACTTAAGGGCCTATTTTTTCCATGATGATCCTGCACATACCCTACTTCATTGTATTCATAATCTTCTGATCAAGTTGCAAAGTGTGTGGAACTCCTAGTGGTGGATCATTATCTAATTTCTTTGTATTTTTCTGTAGGCAGTGGCCTCTCTTTTGGACAATGAGTCCTAAGGCAGTGAGCCCTTGATCTGGGTAGTGAGCCTTTGTATTTGGGTAGTGAGCCTTTTGTATCTTGTATTGCATTACTGTATACTATCAGTTAATCCTCACCGTGGGTTTTCCCTCATTAGGGGTTTCCACATAAATTTGGTGTCTCTGGTGTTGTGTTTATGTTATCTACATTTTCATGTTCACACTTTAATAACAGATTGAAGATAAAGTGGAATTGAATAAGTTAAGAAGTAGAGAATTTGATACAACTAATTCACCCTACCCTCCCTCGCTCCCCCCCTCTCAATTGTCTTGTGCATTTCAATAATATATGTATATATATGTACACACATGTATAAATATTTGTATGTTTTCTATAATCATAGACACATATATTAATTTACATTTTCTTATCAAATTTTTTTTAACTAGCCTAATTTAATTTAAGAATAAAGTAAACTTATACAAAATTAATTTTGAACCCAACTAAATTTCTTACTTATTTCTAAGAAAATAGATGAATTTTACTTAAATATTAACTTGATTAGACATTCTTTAACTCATTTTTTCCTATTTTATTTATAATTTTTCTTACTATTTTTAATTATTTTATTATTTTATTATTATAATTCTCTTAAACAATTTTCAAGATAAATAGAAAGGCTATTCAAGGGTGGCCGTCTAGAGGAGTTGTGGGGAGTAGCAGTGGCAGTCCTAGGTGGCCCTCTGATACTAATCCTGGTAGCAACTTTGGTTGGTTTGGTTGGCCAATTGGTAAAAAATTTCCGCGTCTGGTGCTTGCAATCTTGCCCCAACACAAGGAAGATAAAGAGAAAGAAAAAGAAGTTGATGATGGTTGGGGTCCTCCTCCTGACCCCATTGATGTATGGGGAAGAAAGATGGATGATAGAGACCCTCCTGGCTCTACTAGCACTGCTCTAGCTGCTTGATGACCATTTCATGTTTTATGTTATGTTTATGGATTTCTAGGCTAGGTCCAAGTGACTCTTGAATTTTGGTTTTCCGGGCTATGCCCATGTGACTCTCAGGGTGTGTCTTTTTACCATCCACCTTTTTTTCGTGAATATGTAACTTTATCTTTATAATTTAATATAGATAACTGCCTATTCATCAAAGAAATAATTAATTAAATATATATTTAGAAAAATAATTAATTAAATATTATTCTATTTCATTTTTTTAATATTTTTCATGATAAATGAAAAATATTATTTAAGATATTATCTAAAATAAAATTATTAATTGAAACAAAAATAATTCAAGTTTAATTCAAGAAGATTTTCAAACACTATTTTAAAAATCAAGAATTGTTTTATTTTATTTTAATAATATTTTTTCCATGCATATAAAACTAAAAAGAAAACAATTAATTTTTTCCCCCATAAATCCCTCTAATATTAGTTTGAAAAAATCTTTACTTTTATCTTGTTTTTTTTTTTTTAAACTCTATTTTAATTTATTTGTTTTTAATTATCTAAATAATGTTTAAATTTTTATCATTAATTTTAATCATTATTATTTGATAATTTATCATTTCAAAAATTAATTATTATTTTTATCTAATCGATAAATATTTTATTATTAATTATCACTTGTAAAGTTTTCAAAGTACTAGAAGGGAGGGTCCATGTTATATATTTTAGTTTCCAAGTGATATTTTGAGCATGAAATTCTAGTTTTTGCATCATTTTTTTCTAATTTTATTTCTTTATTTTATTAATAAGGGTGATTGCATGGAAATGGGGGACAAAAAGAGGTATTAAGTGACCACTTTTTCCTAAAATTAGAAAATACCGATCTTGGATGAGAAATTGAAGATAGTTATACTTAGAATTTGAAGACGCAACAAGAATTAGAGTCGTAGTGCTCTAAATATAATTTCTAAACTACTGATTTGTTTTAAATGGTGGAGATTAATGGTTTCAAAATAGGGGAGCACACAAAGTGCTCATGTTTTAGTAAAAAAAATATAATATAGTGTCTAGTATGCTACCCCTAAAATGTTAACCTTTTTTAGTATTTAAAAAATTATTTTAATAAGAAATTAGCTAACAATTTTTAGTTTATGCCTAATTTTTTTGCTAATTTTTTAATGAAAATATGACTTTTTACTAATTGTCAATGTGGACATATCCTAAAAAACACAAAAATGAGTGTGCTCCCTCTAAATTTTATAGGAAACTAATCAATAATCAATTTTTTACTATGTATAGAATAGAGCCTAGTTTCTAAAAATGCAATTAATTTGAAATTTTGATGAATGACTAAAAACTGAAGCCAAAAATACCATATGTATGTTTTTGACAAAAATGGAGACACTAGTAAAAGAAATTAAAGATCAAAACCATAACATATTTGAAACATGAAAAAATTACATGGTTAGAAAGCTAAGAGAGAGCTCAATGTTACTATATCATTTTTTTGACTTGACATTGAAACACATGCAAACCTAATGCAGAGCATAATTGAGTTTGTCTCAAAAAAATTACAATTTGAAAAAACAAATCTTTGGGTGTTGAAATTTTAGTCCAGCCTTTTGGGTTTGTTTTCTTAGGGTTTAAAATTCTCAAAGTGGACAGTAAAATACAAGTGTTATAATAAGCCTATGGTATTGTCTATCTTATGTTCCCATAATGCAAGCACATTATAATTATAGCATGTCATAATGCACTTTCATTATTGTGAAGGAAAAATGATCACCTCTCTCTCTCTCTCTCTCCTATCTCACCTCTCTATCTCTCTCCCCTCTCTACCTCTCTCTTTGTCATCTCTACTTCCCTCCCCTCTCTACCTCCTACCCTCTTTCCCCCTCTCTCTCACCTCCCTACCTCCATTCCATGTATACCTCCATCTCTCACTTGCACACACACATATCTACCTCCTATCTCTCTATCTTTCTCTCACCTCTCTACCTCCCTCTCATCTCTACCTCCATCCCTCTCTCACCTATCTACCTCCTCTCTCTCACATCTCTATCTCTCCCCTAGCTACCTCTAACTCCATCTCTCGATCTCTCTACCTCTTGCTCCCTCCCTCACTCTCTTTATCTCCCTTTCTCCCTCTCTACCTCTCATGTCTCTTCTTCTCTCCCTCCACCCCTCCCTCCATCTATCACTCCCTCTCTCTCCTCTCTCCATGTTTATCATATAGTTTTTTATATTTTAGGGCTTAAGGTTTAGGGTTGAGGATATACCTACCTCTCTCTCCCCCCTCTCTACTTATCCCATCTCTACCTCTCCCTCCCTCCCTCGTGACATCTCCATCTCTCTCTCCCTCCCTATCCCCTCTCTCTCCCTCTCTCTCCCTCTCCCTCTTTTCTTATCTCTCTCTAAACTATTCATGGTTTAGGGTTTAGAGCCTAGGATTTATAGTTTAACATATAGTGTTTAAAGTTTAGAGAGTATGGTTTATGACTTAGGGCCTAGGGTTTAGGGTTTATAATTAATGAAAAATGGTTTAGGGTGGAACCTACCTCTCTCTCCTCTCTTGATCTTTCGCTCCCTCCATCTCTTTTTCTTCTCACTCTCTCTACCTTTCACCCCCTTCATCACTCTCCCTCCATCTCTCTTCCTCTATATCTCACCTATATATCTCTCCCCCCCCTTTATCTCTAAATTATTCATGGTTTAGGGTTTATGATTGAGGGTTTAGAGATTTTTTTTGGTTCTTGTGTTAAATTATAAGTTTTAGGTTCTAGGATTTAGCGAATAGTGTTTAGGGTTTAAGGCTTAGGGATTAGGGTTTATGTTTTATGATGGAGGGTTTAGAGATTAAATTTATTTTTTTAGGTTTGAGTGTTAAATTATTAATATTAGTTTTTTAGGTTTAGAAAATATTGTTTAGGTTTTAGGGCTCAGGGTTTAGGGTTTACAATTTAAGGTTTATTATGGAGGGTTAAATGTTAAGGGTTTAGGGATTAAATTTATTTTTTAAGATTTAAGTGTTCAAAATTTTTAATTTTAATTTTTAGGGTTTGTTGTTTAGGTTTAAGGTCCTAGGGTTTAGGGTTTAGAGCCTAGGATTTAGGGTTTAGCATATAGTTTTTTATAGTTTAGGGTTTATGGCCTAGGGAATATGATTTAGGGTTCATGATGGATGGTTGAAGGTCTAAATAACTCTCTCTCCCCACTCTACCTATCCCTTCATCCCTCATTCCCTCTCCACCTCTCCCTCCCTCAATCCCCATCCCTCTCTCTCTCTCCCTCTCCCTCTCTTCCTTCCTCTCTAAATTATTCATGGTTTAGGGTTTAGGGTGGTAGCTAGATCTCTTGCTCACCTCTATCTCTCCTCTCTCTCCCCCTCTCTACCTCTAAATCCATCCCTCCTTTCTTATCTCTCTCTCTTTCCCTCTCCCTCTCTTCCTTTCTCTCTAAATTGTTCATGGTTTAGGGTTTAGGTTTGTAGCTAGATCTATTGCTCACCTCTATCTCACCTCTCTCTCCCCCTCTATACCTCTAACTCCATCCCTCCTTTCTTATCTCTCTCTCCCCTCAATACATCCCCCTCCCTCCCTCACTCTCTCTCTACCTTGTCCTCCCTCTCTTACTCTATCTCTCTACCTCTCCCTCTTTCCATCACTCTCTACCTCTCTTCTTGTTTATCTCACCTCTCTATCTGTCTCTCTCCCTCTCTCTAAATTATTCATGGTTTAGGTTCTAGGGCCTAGGGTTTATGGTTTATAATGAACGGATTAGAGATTAAATTTAATTATGTAGGTTTTAGTGTTAAATTATTAATGTTAGGTTTTAGGGTTTTGTGATAATTGTTTAGGGTTTATTCTTAAAGTGTATGGTTTATGGTTTATGATGGAGGGTTAACGATTGAGGGTTTCAGAACTTAATTTAATTTTTAAGGTTTTAGTGTTAAAAATTATTAATGATAGGTTTTAGGGTTTAGGGTTTATTTTTTAGGGTTTAGGGACTATGTTTTATGCTTTAGAGCCTATGTTTTAGGGTTTACCATTTAGGGTTTAGTGTATAGAGTTTATATTTTCTGGCTTAAGGTTTAGGTTTTGGGTTAAGGTCCTAGGATTCAAGGTTCTTGATGTATGTTTGAGGGTATACCTATCTCTCTATCTCTCTCCCCTCTCTACCTCTCCCTCCCACTCTCTTTATCTCTCCATCTCTTCTTCTTTCTACCTCACCTCTCTTTATGTCTCACATCACTACCTCTACCTTACTCCCTCCCTATCTCTTTATGTCATTCTTTCACTCTCTACTTCTACCTACCTACCTCTCTCTCTCTTTATGTGTGTTTCTCTCCCTCCTTCCCTCTCTTCATTCATCCCCCCTTTTTTGTCTATTTTTCTATCTCTTTCTCTAACTCTTGTTGTCTCATCCTATTAAAATTATCCATGCATTTTATAATATGAGAACATTATAACATTTTCATATTTTAAGGATATTAAAAAATAGTTAAAAATGCATGGGGTCCCCATGATTTAAAACCAACATGCTCTTTTATTTTCTTGAATTCTACACATTATTTGAAAAAATGCATTTTCATGGTGTTCAGGATATATCAATCATTGTTTGCATATTCCACCACCTTTTTTTTGTTTTGACAATGTAGAAGAAATAAATTACATGTTTTTAGGATAAATTTTATTCTATGAACTAATATTTTCATGTTTTTTGTTTGAATTTGATAATATAGAATCATCATTTTCATATTTTTTACTAATTCTATTAGATTGATATAGAATTGAACATTGAATATGAAATAATTTGAGAGAAAGTTCTAATTTTGAAGGCATATGAAGCTAAAAATGAAGAAAGCATAATTGTGCAATTAGTGAAATTGATTCTAATGACTATCACATATGTCTAAGACTCATGTTAGTCATATCTATTCTATCACTAGTGATGTAACTATACCTTATATACACATTAGAGGAGATACACATAATTCACTTCTCCGTGACCATTATATACTAAAAACTTCTTATTTGGATAATGATAGTAGTGTTATTAAGTTCATCATATTCTATGGTTTTTAGCACCTCTGCATATGCTTCAACTTTTGACACATCTACTATTAAAAATAAGAATAATATACTTATACCTTATATTCCTATAGATGAAACATATTAAGTTAAAAGTACATTGCACAATGCCTATGATTTAACATGTTTCTTGTCTCATACTAAGCATAGTCCTATTTCTAATTTCAATGCCTTTGTTATGCCAAAAACTAATCCTACACTTAGGCATGTACAATTTAGGTATGAGTTACATGAAAATTGATCTCCAATAAATTTAATTAGGACCTCTATGATGTCTTCTTTGGTTGTGACCTATCTTCATCATCAATGTATATATTTGATAATTTTTATTTACATATATGGAACCTTTTCATGTGCTTCTTTAGATTCATCCATACATATAAATGGATTAATATATCTTTAATTACACCTACCTAGCACATCAATGGTATCAAGGCTTTATTAATATATCTTTAGTTGATTAAAAAACTTGGTAAATTCACCTATGATGGTCCTAAGAAACTTATGACAGTCCTACGAGACCTATGATAGTCCTATTTCCTTTGTTTTTATATAATTTTGCTCCTTAATGACACCACCTCTCTATGTTTTCAGCTGAACTACCCTAGGAAACTAAAAATATTAAGTATTTAATCATTGGTTATTATGATTGTACCATAGATTCATAAGTTTTTTAGTATGTGAAAATCTGAGTATAGTGATTTCAATAATTTTTAAAAGGTGTCAAAAGTAGTTTTGAAGGCTATAATAGTAGTTTTAAAGGATTAATTTGAGATTTTCATATGAGATAGGTTTTCTCTATGGTACCATGATGGAAATAATATATATGTCTTATTCATGATACATATATAATTTTTCATCATGCCAAGGAAATGAGGAAAGACTATAACACTGGATGAGCATGAGAAATAAAATGTGAAGAAAAGAGAAAGAATGACGCTACTTTGTGAATGTAGGAATTTAAAATAATAGAATAAGGAATAGCATTGTTTCCAATTGAAGACAAAAATGAAACACCCACTCAAGGTATGAGAGAAAATAAATTAGCAGCACAAAGGTAATGAATGAAAAACCTTTGTGCAATGAGGATATTGAATCTTGAAGTTGGAGGCACTCAATATTTTGCATATCAAGTTGAAGAAATGTCATCTTTACAATATCAAGTAAAAAGTACATCATCTTTCACATATCAAGTTCGAGGTGCACAATATTTCACATCTCAAGTTGAAGCTACACCATCTTTTCCATATCAACTTGAAGATACACCATTTTTTCCATATCAACTTGAAGATACACCATCTTTTCCATATCAAGTTGAAGGTACACCATCTATCCCATCTCAATTCAATATTGAAGAAATTCTTAATTTTGAGGAAAAATTACTGTTGAGAACACCTCCTATAATCTTGCATAGAAAGCCTAGGTTTTTTATTAATATTGATGAGAATATTTTGAAACCAATATTTGATAAGATTCAGGTACGTGTACTTATTGAAGATATACCAATAAGATATGACGATTATTTTTTGAAAATTTAAATGAAATAAAAATATGTCAACTATTTTTTGAAATGATGAGAAACCTAAAACTTAGGCCCATTATGAAAATTGTTGGCTTAAGAACATTAGTTTCTTCAAGTGAAAAATATATTGTAAAGAATCTAATGAGTACATATGAGAGTGTGAGTTCCACCTCATTGATATAGGATCTAGACTAGATTGCAGAATGGAATGCTTAAACTTTTACAATGATTATTCCAAGTTTACGAAATTTGAATTCATGCATACATTAACAAATTTATGCATTAAAACTGAAACTTAAAGTGACAAATCAGAACATGAGAGAGGAGAGAAGAAGTGCAAACAAATTGGTAATGGAGTTCGTCACAAATGTGACTACGTCTCCGGGTCCACTCCAATAGAGAGACCGATCCGATTAACTCCAAAATCAATTACAAAAGCACCACAACCATTCTCCAAGCACTTCAGCAGCATAACAGTGCTCTGGCATACAAGAATGGCTCAAAGAATTTCCACAAGACCTCTCTTTCATGTCACCACAGCTTCAAGACTTTATCACCTGAAAAAAAAAAACTTCATCCACTCTCACCTCACACCCCTTTTTATACATAAAAATAAGCCAAATAAGGCTTAACCACCAAATTAAATGTCTAACTCCCTTACCAACTCGTACAGGGATTATTTGTATTTTTATCAATCTTTTTGTTGAGAGTTTTAAGTGGGTTTTTGTTGGGTTATGGCTTAAAATGCCTTTTGGTTAAGGCTCGGCCAACAAAACATTAACAAAACTAAACGAACTCCCATTATATCTAGGAGCCGTTGGTGGTCTATCGGTGAGCATTCATTTTACTCGCTGCGAGGTCGGGGGTTCCAACCTCCGCCGGCCGTTTTAAAACTAATACCCAACATTAAAGAAAACCGCTATCCAAGTATAGTAAAAGCACCGGCCGCAGGTGCAACGGCTAACGACCCGACTCACACAGCGGAGGTTGTGGGTTCAAACCCGTCCAAAATTTTACCAGTCTATTTAACAAACCCATCCGCCGATAAGAGGACACGTGTCATCCTTTAATTCGCCGAACAATCCGACGTGTATGCCGACCAGGTGCTGACTGTGTTGCCGACAATGCCGCCACGTGTCCGATGACGTCCTGCCAACTCGGATGCTGACTGTTCCTGCCACGTATCTGCTGACTGGATTACGAATGACACGTGTCAATGCATGATTTGCTGACCTTGCTGACGTCACCTGCCACATCATCGTGCCACGTCGACATGTACGGACCGTACGGAGTGCCACGTGTCAAATTCTGATTGGTCTATTTCGGATTTGTACCGCATGCTGACGTCATCTATACGGATGATGACGTCATCACTGTACCTTCAAGTCCACCAAGTCAACCTGAAACTTTGACCAGTTGTATCTTGAGCATACGATGTCGGATTTCGACGAAACGAATGCCATCAGAATCGTCTTGACGAGCTCTTCGCAATGATGCCAACTTTGACAACTTTTGACAACATCATTTTTTCCGCTTCCTAGACGCCCTCTGATCCCAGTTTGACCCAAGGTTTGACTGGCCATAACTTGTACAAACGGACTCCTTTTCGCTCCGTTCGAGTTGCGTTGGAATCAGGACATTGAGCTCTTTCTGATGGTGCTGATTCTGGAGAGAAATGAGACACTTCAATTTCCACTAAAAATATCCAC
>CM021109.1:25739515-25817892 GCA_007115665.2 Sequoiadendron giganteum | reverse complement strand
CCTATTCTCTAATGCTAACACCTTTTCCCCTCTTTGCATGTGTGTTTTACAAGTTTGTATGTAGATTAGTCAAAGAGTAAGGTGCTAAAAGGTGTCATATTTCCATCAACATTATCCAAAATCAACAAAACCTAAAAGGAGCTTAAAGACAACTTGCAAGTCAACATCTGAAGATTTGGATCCGGTTCTCTATCAGGAACAAAAGTACAAGTTGATAGCTATAGATTCTAGCCTCGAGATTCATGAAAGTCACAGGTGGACTAAGTTGCCATCATTGGTGAATTAGTCCCACTACCAGGCCTGAAAAGTGATCTTTGTAGATCTGGACACCCATTTCCCCGAAACCTATTCTGGAAAAGTTTCTTCGAAGTAGGACTAAGTCACCCAACTTGGCGTAAGTGTCCTAGTGGCCCTCAATAACATATTCTATAAGATTCTAGAGCTCCTCTCCATCAACCTTCAGTTTCCAGGTGCACCCCTTATGTTGCTTTAAGCTTTGCTATAGCTTGCATACATTTTAGGTCATTCTACATAGTGTTTTCAATAGTTTTGCATTACATTAGTTTACACTCAATAGATAGTTTCATTTCCTTAGTTTACATCACTTAGATACATTCCATATCACACATCACACACACTTTAATCCCTAATCTTGAATGAACCCCCTAGATTTTTGGTGTGAAAGAACTCTCTCCTTCTAGGTGAAAACCCTAGAAGTGTTAGGGAATCCCCCTTTCCCTCAAAATCTATGATTCATTTTGGTGAACCTTCTTTTCAAACACCCTCTTCTCTAATTTGGAGTTATTTATCATCCTAAGTTTGCATTGCATTGCATTTTGCATTATTTAATTTGGATTCTAGGGTTTTAAAATTTTCATTAGTGAAAAGCTCATATAGCTTGAATTTTTGCATTGCATTTCATTCAAAATCATCAAAAATCTGCATTTCCATCTTAGGTCTACATCATACAACATAGAAACCATCCAAAATCAATCCAAACAATCTGCTAATTTTGACAAAAAATCCCCAGCATGACTAATTTGCCACCTTGGGCAACTTAGTCCCTTTATGCCCCTGGAGTTGCCTTTTACAGAGCTAAAAACCCTATTTTTAAGCTTCTATTTGCTGCCATTAACTGTCTGTATCAAATGGTTGTGTTTCTATAGCATGCATTTCATTAGATCTAGCATAAATTATCTCATTTCATGCATTGCTTAAATTCATTTTTTTATTCACAACATTTCATTTTCAAATCATTGCATAATATAATCAATACATTACCTTGTGTGAAATCTGAAAAGTTGCATTTCATCCTATGTCTTTACATTTCATTTTAAGTTTGCATAGCTTCTATTACATTTAATTTATTAGAAATAGTATTCATGGCACTTGTGGATAGTATTAGACTTTTGCAATTTTCATTTTCAACATTTTTTCCTAGTTCATTTCAATCATTAGAAAACAAAAAACAAAAAATCAACTAAAACAATTCAAAAAATGCTTCACTTTAGAAAAAGAATATCATCCAAGACCTTTAGTAGTGATGACTTATATAGGTTAGATGAATCCCTTAAGGACTCCCTCTCACTAAAATCATCCACTCACGATTTAACACAAACGGATGCAAGCATCGATAATCATGATAATCATAATTGTTCTACTCCTGATATCTCTCCCATTAGTGACGAAGGTATCTCGCAGAAAGAAGACACAATCATTGAAGATCATGAAATTCTTGTTTTTCTTCATTCTTCTCTCCCTTGCACATACATTATGACACATGAAGCTAGAATCATGGCCACTACCTTACCTAGTCTCCATTCATTTACCAACACCCCCCCTACTTGTGAAAATTCTTTAGTGAATAAGAATACAACCGTGAATGATCCTGAAAAATACATTGTTGTGGAGGATATGTTGATAGTTGAGAGCTATGATAATCCTACCTCTCATACTTAAGAATACATTATAGGATATGGGGATGTAAACATAGAGAATCATGACAACCAAACCTTTTCTTCTCCTAATATCTTCTCTAGACATGAAGAAGATAGTTTAGTGTTAGAAGATATCTTTATTAAGACTCATGAGCATCGTATTCCTCCGTTTCTTAAAGCCCCTACCATTTGGGAAGACCTATTTGAACAAAAAAGTCCTATCATTGGTAACCATAACACTCCTAGTTATCCTTCTCTTAATGCCTCCTATGAGCGATGAAGCTACTTTACCAAATCCAACCATGAAGTGTGATGAAACTATTGTTTGTCACTTTCCAAAAATCTCTCCTACTAGGATAGATGCTATGGCACAAGAGAATGAAACCTTAGAGAAAAATCATGCAATCATCGACAATCACAATAATCAAATTTCCCCCTCTCCTAATATCTCTCCTATTAGTGAATATGATATTAGGGTGTTCCAAGATCCAATTGATGAGAATCTTATGGAACACGACACTTCAACCATTGATAATTCCCTTACTTATGATGGAGTCAACCGTGAAGAACCAAATAATTCATGTCTTGAAAATCTCATTTATGGTTCTCCTAAACACTCTTCTAATAGGGGAGGTATCATGGTCCAAACAAACATCAACACTATCACGTGCAAACCAAAAATCAACCTCACTTTGAAGCATCCTGAATTGATTGATATAAATCAAGACTTGACGCAAATGCTAGGATTTTATGAAAATCCACCTTCTAGTCCTCAAATGACAAAGGTTACATGTGCTATGATCAGTACCAAGCAAAATGATATCGAAAAACAAAAGCAATTTGACATAGCCACAAGGTTATTGGAAGAGGCTTCGAAAACGTTTGATTTCATACCTATCTCCCCAGGGGAATACATGATCATATCAAAAGAATCTAACGAGGGAAGAGAAAAAGTGGTCATGTCACAAACATCCAGTTCAACCACCTTACAAGTAAAGACAACATCCAAGACAAACTTTGAGGACATTGAATAACCACCAGATCCAAAACCAATGAAAAAATTGTTTGGACAAAAACTTGGACAACCTAATGATCTTGGTTATTGTATTTCCAAAAAAAAACCTTCATCCAATGTCCACACTCTCACACACAATTCTTCCAAGACAACTTTACCCTTGGTACATCCTAAACTAATCGATATCTCATTAAATATGTATCAAGAAAAAACTCTATTTACTTATCCACATAAATAACATTAGTTGTTGCTCCTTGCCATGTAATAGTTGTAGGATCATAGCATACTCACTATTGCAAAGGAGAAACATATCATCATCCATTCCTGGCTCACCTTTGTTCTGCACTAAGTGGGGGCAATGGGTTCAGTAGCCTTGTCCTCGTATACCACTTGTCATTATCTCTTTTGACTAGTCATTAACCTTTCACAAACATATAAGAGCAAGCTTGGGATGTGGAAGACATGTCTTAAGTTGAATCGCATGTGACATACTACCTTTTCATGATGTAGCTCAATTTGGAAATTTATGACTTGGCATAGGGCTTTCCAAGTTAGCTCTCATATCTTCTTTCTTCTATCCTTGGCTACTTTAAAGAAATTTCTCACAATGATGTTGTAGCAATCACTTTAACATGGGGGCATACATAGACGACATCCTTTCACAAAATTTCATGGCTTGATTTTTATTTTCTTGTGATGTGTCCTTTTTCTTGGTGGTGTCATTTGTTTTGATGTCGTCCAAGAGTGTATGATCTACTGACATGGCATGATGCAAACAAGGCATCCCATGGGAAACAATCTGATAATTTGACTTGTCCTTTCAAGGAGACATTAGGCACAATGCTCCCTAAGAAGAATACCTTTCATGAACAAAGCAAAATCCCCTTTAACAAAATATTTACATGATATTTTAAAAAGTATTTACAAAAGCATTGTGGTGCCTTATCAAATTTATCAGGAGGGTAACCCTGGTATGGTTAGTATGATGGGAAGCCGACACACTTGCATGAATTTCTCATTATACAGTGGGAATCTGACATAGTGGCATGACTTTCTCACTAAACCACTTCTTTGGACTTCTCACTCGATAGAAAACCATAAGTTCTATCACCTCAGAGTGAGTATACATCCTTTCGGACAAACAACCTAGATCTGATCCACAACTAGCTATACAAATGATCGAAGCTTGATCCACCTTTTCACTTTCGTTATTCTCTTCCTTTTAGTTATTGTCATCGCATGATCATGTATCTTATTTTTTTGCAAATCATTCGCCCTTGTACGCTTATCATTAGTTTGACTTAGGATCTTGGATCCTGGGGGCTTGCACTACCTCCTTTGATTTTTGTCATGCTTTATCATCTGCATTGGTACACTTGGACCCCTTCTCTTGAATGGCTACTTTAGTGTGATTTTGAAGCAAGTTCATCCTCTCACTAAAGTGGAGGCTAAATGTGTCATAGAAAAAAGTATCCCTTTTGGATATTTTTCATGCTCATTTGGGTCTTTTCTTGTGGTTTTTGGCCTAGTTTTTCTTGGATTTAATGTTGTAATGTGGTCAAAACATTCACATTAGGTCTTGGAGCCTTACAAATCAATAAGAATTCTATGGTGCCTTGCAAAGGTGTTGTGAAGTGTTGGAACCCACTTTCACACTTTTCTAGGACCCTTCTATTATAATTCACTTAAACAACCTCTTTTTATCACTTGCCAAGCCTTATTTCAAAGTGTTGTAAGGAGTTGTAAAAAACTCTCAGACTTTCATAGGATTGTCATCAATAAATTGACCCTTTCTTATGTTAAAATAACCCTTTAATGCACTTATAGGCTCTACTTAAGTGTGTTTCGAAAGACCATCCCATTAAGAATTATTAATTATATTTTAATTCCTGAAATCCACTTAAAATTTCCTAAGTGGACTAAGTTTCCACCTTGGACGAATTAGTCCCATCTGGCCTAAAAATCAAAATTATGTTAATATTTTGGCAAGATATTGTCTTCTAAACCCTAAGGTCGGCCTGTGATGTCTTATTTTTGAGAAATTAGGAAAAACAATGTATAAATAAATGGTTTTCCCCTTGTTTTCACTCCTCCTAACTCTCCCTCCTATTCCATTCATGCAATCAATCTTCTCAATCACTCATCTTTCATTCTTCTCAATCAAGCTATGGTTTTGGCATTCTAAGTCATTAAGCAAGCATTCAAGGGAAAGATTGCCAACCATTGTTGCAATAGCTCAAGATCTATCTTCATGGAAAGGTACTAATTCCATTGTCTCATATTTCATGCTTCATTATCTTGTTTCTTCATTTAACTTAATTATCTAAAAGGGGTTTGACCAAGGCAAACCCCCATGCCCTAATAATCAACATCTCTCTTTCTCTCTTTGTGTGTTTGCAAATTTTGGTACATTGAAGTCTTGGAAATCATTGAAGAATGGATTGAAATCTTGTTGAAGACAACTCCTTGTTGGCTAGGGTGAAACATCGACTAAAACTCACTTATAGTGTCGAAGATCGGGGTTTTAGATCTGGATACTTAGAGGAGCAAAAAGTGCAAACCGGGAGCTTTCATTTCCACTTTCAGACTTTCAGAAAAGTCAAAGTCAACTAATTCACCAATAGTGGTGATTAAGTCCCATTGCACATGTTTTTCAAAGTTTTTTGTAGATTTGGATACCCATTTGATTGAAACGGGCTCAGTGCAGTTTTTCAGATCTAGGACTAAGTTGCCCAAAATGGAAAATTAATCCTAGTAGGCTAGAATTTTAGCATCAACACGATTTCCAGTCTTCAACACATTTCCAGGTGCATGCTTTTTGTTTTACTTCTCTGTTATGTTTTGTTTACATTCCTATTCATCTTTCTAGGTGTTTTTGCATACAACATTGTGTTTTCAAACATAGTTCATTTTCTAGGTTTTTGCATTAGTATTTGATTTCCTTTACCCATTTCCAGAATTTAGATCCTTTCATTTAGACATATTTACATCATACTTGCATTAGTCTTGAATTTTAATATTGTCATTTTGGCATCCCTCTCTCCATTTTCGATGAAAAACCCTAGAAGTGTTAGAGAACCCTGGGGGTACCAAAATCTATGTTACAATCCGCTATTGAAGAAGTTGCAGTGAAGAGATGTCATAAGGAAGGTATGGGGAAAAAGAAAGAAAATAAGGAAGTGAGTGGAAAAGAGGTTGCAACGAATGGTAAAGAAGATTTGTTGACACAAATTTAGATAATTGAAGAAGAGTGGATGTCAAAGCTTGTAGTTGTAGCGAAGGGAGATGAATGAACGATTATAGTTGATGAGGATATGGATGATGTCACAGTGAAATTTGATGTTGTAGTTGCGAATGAAGATGAGGTAAATTAATTTTATGATGTTATTTTATTTTCAAATAAGATGGTAGAAGGGGAGATGGATAGAGAACAAGAGCATGTTACATTTTTGCTTGTAGAGATTATGGAGGATTTTTTAGGTTGTTTTTGGTGTTGGTGGTCATTCTATGGTGGGTTTGATCCCACAAAGGAGGAGAGGAGAATGTGATTATTTGGTAGAGGAGGTCGGGATATGGTGGACATCAGTCTACGAGGAGGGGAAGAAGGAAGAAGATGCAGTGTTGTTGAAAAGAGGTGGTGCATGTTCTAACACAATATTGGGAAAATGGAAGAAAGATTGATCTTGAGCACTTTAGATGGTGATGGATTTTTTTGTAGGTTGGTTGCAACCTGGAAGAGTAGTTTGACTACACAAATCCACCATTGCGAGCCTATGCTCATAATATTTCTACCTAAAGTGTCTGATGCAAGAGCATCTCGGGTGAACGAGCTATCCATATCAACTAAAAAAAGAAATATTGATTCGGTTGTGTTTGATTTTATTGAATTTTTGGTTTTGTTGTGATTTTGTAGTGTGGTGAGTTGATCTTTAACGATGAGGCAAATTGAAGTTACATTTTGTCATGTCCCATTGACAACATGTCTTATTCTGATTTCTAGTTTTTAATTTGATTATTCTTGCAATCAAAATATTATGTGATTTGCACAAAACAATGATTTGATATTAAAAGGGGAGATGGAGAGTTCTATTAAAATTTCACGGTTGAAATTGAAAGACATAAAAAGGATGGGTGTGAGGCAACTGTGGAGATGATGCAGACATGGACAAAGCAATAAAGAGATGCAAGGTTGCATAAGTGGAGGAAGAATAATTTAAAAAATAATATAAAAACAAAAAACCAATGGATAGAAAGCTGGAAAGTCATTAGGAAAATCAACATTGGAGGAAGATAGAGGGTTGTGCCATATTGATGGTTGCTTAAAATTTCAAAGTAGAAAGAGATAGTGGATGGTATTGGCATGAAAATTAAGGAAATTGAAAGGGTTGCAAGAAGATTAAGGAGCGCACCATCAAAAACCAAAAAGGCAGCACCATATTTTCAAGTTGATTTCAGATTGAAAGATGACATACAAGGGGCACACAACAAATACAGTGAAGAGGAGGAATTGCAAGTTAGTTGGTGAAGGAAGAGACTAAAGGAGGATGCATGGGTGAGAATAGGTGTGGAGATAGGCACCTGGAAAGATGCAATATTCCCACAAATTAAAATGCAAATGGTTTGAAAATGAAGTTGGAGGTTGTGACTATTGAAAGTGGTGAATTTTCAAGAAGCTGCGCTAGGAAAAATAAAATGTAGATTTAAAGAATGCAAAATAAATGAAGATGGAATGGGAGCATACACGGTTCCATTCCTGGCTAGAAGAAGACCATGCAAATTACTAAGTTTAGGTAAAAGTTGATGGGAAACGTTGGGAAAGAGCAGTGAGTACATTGAATTTTGAGTGGCATTTGAAGAATTAGGAGGAGAGTAGGAGCATAAGTTAATGCAAACTTTTATTTAAATTAAAAAAGAAAATAGTGCAGGAAGAGAGAATTAAACAAAAGGAGGTTGTTGATAAATTTTAAAATATAATAGTGTGATTTCATTTCAACTTGTTGACGTATGGATTCTATTAAATAAAATAATTTTTTTGTTGTAATCTTCATTTGGATGATGTTTAATTTTGTGGGACGAGAGTTGTGTCTGTGTAGTGTGTGATTTTGTGAGTGGAAGTGTATGTGTTTTATGTGAGAGAGGAGTGCCCTCTACTTCAGGAAGTGAAGCATTCCCAATGATCTTAATGATTAAAAACCTTCACAAATTTAGCAATAATCTTTGAGATAAAAGCATCACAAAGTTAGTAATGATCTTTAGGATCAATTTAGAAAATGATCTTTAGGACTAAAACCTTCATAAATTTAGCAACAATATTTGTGATCAATTTCAATAGTGATCTTTTCGAGCAAAACCTTCACAAATTTAGCAACAAAATTTATGATCAATGCTACAACTATTGAAAAATGATCCTTACAATAAATACTATAACCCGTTAGGTTCAACAATGATCTTTGTGATCAACATGTTACAACCATTCAACAATGATATCTACGATCAACACTACATATTTTTTTTGGATTGAGTAATGATCTTTGTGATCAATGATACTTATTCCTTACATATGAGGTCTCTAACTACAAATATCATGTCGCTACATGGATATAATTTGAGTATCCCTTATAGTGGTCAAAATTCATAGATTAATTTATATGGTTTCTAGGATGATGTCTAACCTTGCATGATTGTTTTTTTCTTTTTTTAGTCAAAAGGATAAATGCATGTATATTATATTAATAGCCATAATAGATATTTACATATTTTCCAAGTAGGGCAAGCATACCAACTTTGTAGCTGAAAAACTCAAAAACTCTTTTTACTACCCAACTATCCAAATAAAATACATACAAAAACTAATTTTGGCCCCTATACATTTTTACTGCTGCCTATACCCAACCTTGCATGATTGTTATTTTTTGTGACATGAGAATATTTATGTTTGTACAAAATTTTGAACATACTTGTGACCTTTTTCCAATTAGATACATCAATCCATCCGCAATCTATCTGTATACTATCTTGTAGAGGTTGTCTCTCCCACTTTTTGTTCCAACACAGTTTTTTAGAATGATTCTTCAATTCATAGATTCTACAAGGATGAAAATCCAAACACAACTCTTTTCTATGTCCATTCCTATGACGATGAGAAAATTGTATGCATTGTATTCCTTGAGATAATTTGTTTGAACTTATAACACATGTAACATAATTTTTATTTTTACTAGAATATCCAAGGCCTTCATTCTTTGACCTCACTATTGGCTCAATGGGCTCTATAATTCCTTGTCCATATTTTTTAAAACATTTTTCTTCATATCCCATTATTTTTATTATCCTAAAACAAACATTCTTTGAATAACATCCTTTCTCATTATCCTCACAGCTAGCAAGACTTGCAGATTCAAAAATACTATTATCTTCCTTACACTTTTTATGAAAAGAGGCTTTAGCTATATCATCTTTATCAAAAAATTCATCTTATGAATAAAAAATTTCACTTGTATCACATGACACATTACATAGTGTAGGCTTATAATTTAGACAATGATTTTCCTTTATGTAAGTTTCAAGCAATTGAGTGAACAAATTATTTTTTGTTTTCAATTTTAATATATCTTCCTTTTTTGACCTATTTTCCTCTTCTAATATTTTATTTATCTTTCCAACTTTCTCTAATTATTTCTACAAAATATATTTTACACACATTAAATTTTCATTCTCTTTCTCTATTTTCCCTATCTTTCCCATTGAAAATAAGAAGATTCACACACAAAAAGACTATACTTTATTTCCTTCAAACCTTTTTCTTAGAAACTTGAAGAAACCATGAGTTTCAAATTTGACAATATAATCTCTCACGTGGGAAGTTCAGAAGTTCTTTGATCTTCTTCCTACAAACGGTGACCTTATCTTTCCTTTGTTTACTTTCTCTTGCTACAAATTTCCCTTACACATTGGATACGTATTTATAATTTAAGGTATTGTTTTTGAAGATTGCATAACCAAGATGTGATTAATGTCTTTGGCCGATTTAACCCACTTCTAAATACATTTGAAGATATTAATGGCGGGTCTAGAGGAGTTTCATAATATTTTATCATATAGCAACGAGAACCTCAATGAGGAGTGGTGTAGCATTCCATTACTACAAAATACAACATTAGTAGTTTATCATTCAATGAAAATTTGATAAACATCAAAAACCTATAAAAAGAAACTCACTGAATAAATGAATTAGCAGTTGTAAAAAAATTTCAACAAGAATAGACCTCCCAGAACTCTAGCGAATTTGAAGTATGAATTCGACTGGCCAAATTTAACAAACTCAATTCACAACAAACAAGGCCTTTATCATGCCTTTATCATATGCAAACATATTTTAATACTTTTTATGAAGTGGTTGGATAGAGTTTGGTTAGAGAAAACTCAACAAAAGATGTTAGAAATTGTCTCCCACTAAAGCTGCAATCTCCCTTAAAATTGTATGGTTGGTAAACTCTACAATACTGCTCTTTAATTTCTACAACATCCTTATAATGACATTCATTTTATGTAGCATAAATTGATTTTATTTATTACAAAAAATACAAATCCAAAGATCTTTAAATAGATATTATATATGGATAAGTGTGTTTCTTATATCAAACATGATTCTTTGTGATTATATATAATTTATATTTTAACACATACATATATATGTGTGTATATGCATATACATATATATATATGTTGCAAGTATGGATGTGTTTGGTGGTGTTGTCATTAATATTGTCATTGATGTCAACACTATACAGGTTGAGTAAGTTGGATTTTGTCAACTGATTTTGATAAAATTTGAGAAATAATGAAAGTTGTGTTGTGGACGTGCTCGGGTATTGTGGTTCGCGTTTCTCCTGTGTTGACCCAATGCCTATATAGATTTATAGGTGTGTTCATAAGCTTAAATGGATTGTATATTCTGAGTTTTAGCTTTTGATTCGATGCACAATAAAAGTTATGTTCACCAGTGTGTGAACTAGTTTGTCAGAGTTATCTTGTTATTGATTGGGAGAAATGTTTTGGCTCCGCAGTCTTCTAGTATTTGGTTTTAGATCTTGCGGATCTGGGAGATTACTCTTTCTGATGGTTTATGTGTTTTGACAAATTGCTTGTGATTTGGCGCTCCAGAAGACCTGTTCTGGAGTCTCTATGTTTTTGTTGATTGTCCCGGTTGAACTGGTGAGGTGTTCTTTGCAAATGAAGTTCGTTGAAGTTGTTACGGATGTATCTGAGTTGTTCTCAAAGATGGTAAAATGACTGGTGAAACATGTTGAGAAATCCACGTGCGGTTATCTTGCTGAAGATGTGCGTACTTCAAAGATCATTGGTGTTTTCATTAGGTGTGGCTGACCTGGTGTCTACATGTTACATTTGGCTTTTGCATCGACTTGAGAAAGCATGTGCGTGATTCAAAATGTTGTTTGGGTCCTAAATTAAATATTTATTTGGTCCCCTCACATTTTTATCCACTGCGGGAATGTCGAGTAGCCGACCTAGTTTGAATTTGTAAAATAAAATTGTATAGCCGACCTTTGAGAATATTCCTGAGGTTGAAGATGGTATAAGTACAAGTTAAGTTGTAGCAATTGTGATATCCATCCATCATTCGATTTGAGCAAGAGAAGAATATGCGAACAAGTGCAAAAATCAAAGTGTGGAAGAGAGAATTCGGGCAACAGTACTGAGTATGTGCAGGATCATGATGGGCCAAAAAGTGGCAATATGTAAGTGATATGATGGCCTATGTGGCTAACGATTTCTTTTTACCCAAAATTGATGAAATGAAAAACGTGTTTTTAAAGGAGATTCTTAGCTTTCCACAAATATAAATTATGCTTTACTTTGAATTTAATAAATTATTATTATTCATTTTCTATTTGAATTACGACTAAAGTCTCGATTGATAGACTGATTGAAAAACATCTATAACTTTCAAACGGTATCACATTTTTTGAATCCGAAACATGTGTCACATTCTATGCTTCACATACTATAGAATTAAAAAAAAAAAATGAATTTTGTGAAGTTTTGACCAAGTTAAGGTGGTTAGACATACGAATTTTTATATTTTTTTTAAGTTGTAATAAAAAATTCATAATTAATTGTTTACTTGGAAAAAAATTACAAAAAAATATGCATTACATCAGGACATGAGTTCTCTACTTATATCTAAAATATTATAAAAAAAAGTATTATCATTCTATTATGGCTAGGGTGGTTAGACAGACACCTACTTCTTATTTTTTCCCTAAAATTTAAGTACTACTAAATTGAAATTTCAAATTTTCACCAAATAGATTTTTTATTTTTTTAAATAAACCTAGTATTTTAGAAACTTCATTCAATTTGCTACAGATTTTATTCTTACATATTTTTGAAATAATATAGATAAGTTATTCAAAATTTTATGTCAATTTTCCTAACTCTGATTTTTATTGCCACTTAAGGGCCTATTTTTTCCATGATGATCCTGCACATACCCTACTTCATTGTATTCATAATCTTCTGATCAAGTTGCAAAGTGTGTGGAACTCCTAGTGGTGGATCATTATCTAATTTCTTTGTATTTTTCTGTAGGCAGTGGCCTCTCTTTTGGACAATGAGTCCTAAGGCAGTGAGCCCTTGATCTGGGTAGTGAGCCTTTGTATTTGGGTAGTGAGCCTTTTGTATCTTGTATTGCATTACTGTATACTATCAGTTAATCCTCACCGTGGGTTTTCCCTCATTAGGGGTTTCCACATAAATTTGGTGTCTCTGGTGTTGTGTTTATGTTATCTACATTTTCATGTTCACACTTTAATAACAGATTGAAGATAAAGTGGAATTGAATAAGTTAAGAAGTAGAGAATTTGATACAACTAATTCACCCTACCCTCCCTCGCTCCCCCCCTCTCAATTGTCTTGTGCATTTCAATAATATATGTATATATATGTACACACATGTATAAATATTTGTATGTTTTCTATAATCATAGACACATATATTAATTTACATTTTCTTATCAAATTTTTTTTAACTAGCCTAATTTAATTTAAGAATAAAGTAAACTTATACAAAATTAATTTTGAACCCAACTAAATTTCTTACTTATTTCTAAGAAAATAGATGAATTTTACTTAAATATTAACTTGATTAGACATTCTTTAACTCATTTTTTCCTATTTTATTTATAATTTTTCTTACTATTTTTAATTATTTTATTATTTTATTATTATAATTCTCTTAAACAATTTTCAAGATAAATAGAAAGGCTATTCAAGGGTGGCCGTCTAGAGGAGTTGTGGGGAGTAGCAGTGGCAGTCCTAGGTGGCCCTCTGATACTAATCCTGGTAGCAACTTTGGTTGGTTTGGTTGGCCAATTGGTAAAAAATTTCCGCGTCTGGTGCTTGCAATCTTGCCCCAACACAAGGAAGATAAAGAGAAAGAAAAAGAAGTTGATGATGGTTGGGGTCCTCCTCCTGACCCCATTGATGTATGGGGAAGAAAGATGGATGATAGAGACCCTCCTGGCTCTACTAGCACTGCTCTAGCTGCTTGATGACCATTTCATGTTTTATGTTATGTTTATGGATTTCTAGGCTAGGTCCAAGTGACTCTTGAATTTTGGTTTTCCGGGCTATGCCCATGTGACTCTCAGGGTGTGTCTTTTTACCATCCACCTTTTTTTCGTGAATATGTAACTTTATCTTTATAATTTAATATAGATAACTGCCTATTCATCAAAGAAATAATTAATTAAATATATATTTAGAAAAATAATTAATTAAATATTATTCTATTTCATTTTTTTAATATTTTTCATGATAAATGAAAAATATTATTTAAGATATTATCTAAAATAAAATTATTAATTGAAACAAAAATAATTCAAGTTTAATTCAAGAAGATTTTCAAACACTATTTTAAAAATCAAGAATTGTTTTATTTTATTTTAATAATATTTTTTCCATGCATATAAAACTAAAAAGAAAACAATTAATTTTTTCCCCCATAAATCCCTCTAATATTAGTTTGAAAAAATCTTTACTTTTATCTTGTTTTTTTTTTTTTAAACTCTATTTTAATTTATTTGTTTTTAATTATCTAAATAATGTTTAAATTTTTATCATTAATTTTAATCATTATTATTTGATAATTTATCATTTCAAAAATTAATTATTATTTTTATCTAATCGATAAATATTTTATTATTAATTATCACTTGTAAAGTTTTCAAAGTACTAGAAGGGAGGGTCCATGTTATATATTTTAGTTTCCAAGTGATATTTTGAGCATGAAATTCTAGTTTTTGCATCATTTTTTTCTAATTTTATTTCTTTATTTTATTAATAAGGGTGATTGCATGGAAATGGGGGACAAAAAGAGGTATTAAGTGACCACTTTTTCCTAAAATTAGAAAATACCGATCTTGGATGAGAAATTGAAGATAGTTATACTTAGAATTTGAAGACGCAACAAGAATTAGAGTCGTAGTGCTCTAAATATAATTTCTAAACTACTGATTTGTTTTAAATGGTGGAGATTAATGGTTTCAAAATAGGGGAGCACACAAAGTGCTCATGTTTTAGTAAAAAAAATATAATATAGTGTCTAGTATGCTACCCCTAAAATGTTAACCTTTTTTAGTATTTAAAAAATTATTTTAATAAGAAATTAGCTAACAATTTTTAGTTTATGCCTAATTTTTTTGCTAATTTTTTAATGAAAATATGACTTTTTACTAATTGTCAATGTGGACATATCCTAAAAAACACAAAAATGAGTGTGCTCCCTCTAAATTTTATAGGAAACTAATCAATAATCAATTTTTTACTATGTATAGAATAGAGCCTAGTTTCTAAAAATGCAATTAATTTGAAATTTTGATGAATGACTAAAAACTGAAGCCAAAAATACCATATGTATGTTTTTGACAAAAATGGAGACACTAGTAAAAGAAATTAAAGATCAAAACCATAACATATTTGAAACATGAAAAAATTACATGGTTAGAAAGCTAAGAGAGAGCTCAATGTTACTATATCATTTTTTTGACTTGACATTGAAACACATGCAAACCTAATGCAGAGCATAATTGAGTTTGTCTCAAAAAAATTACAATTTGAAAAAACAAATCTTTGGGTGTTGAAATTTTAGTCCAGCCTTTTGGGTTTGTTTTCTTAGGGTTTAAAATTCTCAAAGTGGACAGTAAAATACAAGTGTTATAATAAGCCTATGGTATTGTCTATCTTATGTTCCCATAATGCAAGCACATTATAATTATAGCATGTCATAATGCACTTTCATTATTGTGAAGGAAAAATGATCACCTCTCTCTCTCTCTCTCTCCTATCTCACCTCTCTATCTCTCTCCCCTCTCTACCTCTCTCTTTGTCATCTCTACTTCCCTCCCCTCTCTACCTCCTACCCTCTTTCCCCCTCTCTCTCACCTCCCTACCTCCATTCCATGTATACCTCCATCTCTCACTTGCACACACACATATCTACCTCCTATCTCTCTATCTTTCTCTCACCTCTCTACCTCCCTCTCATCTCTACCTCCATCCCTCTCTCACCTATCTACCTCCTCTCTCTCACATCTCTATCTCTCCCCTAGCTACCTCTAACTCCATCTCTCGATCTCTCTACCTCTTGCTCCCTCCCTCACTCTCTTTATCTCCCTTTCTCCCTCTCTACCTCTCATGTCTCTTCTTCTCTCCCTCCACCCCTCCCTCCATCTATCACTCCCTCTCTCTCCTCTCTCCATGTTTATCATATAGTTTTTTATATTTTAGGGCTTAAGGTTTAGGGTTGAGGATATACCTACCTCTCTCTCCCCCCTCTCTACTTATCCCATCTCTACCTCTCCCTCCCTCCCTCGTGACATCTCCATCTCTCTCTCCCTCCCTATCCCCTCTCTCTCCCTCTCTCTCCCTCTCCCTCTTTTCTTATCTCTCTCTAAACTATTCATGGTTTAGGGTTTAGAGCCTAGGATTTATAGTTTAACATATAGTGTTTAAAGTTTAGAGAGTATGGTTTATGACTTAGGGCCTAGGGTTTAGGGTTTATAATTAATGAAAAATGGTTTAGGGTGGAACCTACCTCTCTCTCCTCTCTTGATCTTTCGCTCCCTCCATCTCTTTTTCTTCTCACTCTCTCTACCTTTCACCCCCTTCATCACTCTCCCTCCATCTCTCTTCCTCTATATCTCACCTATATATCTCTCCCCCCCCTTTATCTCTAAATTATTCATGGTTTAGGGTTTATGATTGAGGGTTTAGAGATTTTTTTTGGTTCTTGTGTTAAATTATAAGTTTTAGGTTCTAGGATTTAGCGAATAGTGTTTAGGGTTTAAGGCTTAGGGATTAGGGTTTATGTTTTATGATGGAGGGTTTAGAGATTAAATTTATTTTTTTAGGTTTGAGTGTTAAATTATTAATATTAGTTTTTTAGGTTTAGAAAATATTGTTTAGGTTTTAGGGCTCAGGGTTTAGGGTTTACAATTTAAGGTTTATTATGGAGGGTTAAATGTTAAGGGTTTAGGGATTAAATTTATTTTTTAAGATTTAAGTGTTCAAAATTTTTAATTTTAATTTTTAGGGTTTGTTGTTTAGGTTTAAGGTCCTAGGGTTTAGGGTTTAGAGCCTAGGATTTAGGGTTTAGCATATAGTTTTTTATAGTTTAGGGTTTATGGCCTAGGGAATATGATTTAGGGTTCATGATGGATGGTTGAAGGTCTAAATAACTCTCTCTCCCCACTCTACCTATCCCTTCATCCCTCATTCCCTCTCCACCTCTCCCTCCCTCAATCCCCATCCCTCTCTCTCTCTCCCTCTCCCTCTCTTCCTTCCTCTCTAAATTATTCATGGTTTAGGGTTTAGGGTGGTAGCTAGATCTCTTGCTCACCTCTATCTCTCCTCTCTCTCCCCCTCTCTACCTCTAAATCCATCCCTCCTTTCTTATCTCTCTCTCTTTCCCTCTCCCTCTCTTCCTTTCTCTCTAAATTGTTCATGGTTTAGGGTTTAGGTTTGTAGCTAGATCTATTGCTCACCTCTATCTCACCTCTCTCTCCCCCTCTATACCTCTAACTCCATCCCTCCTTTCTTATCTCTCTCTCCCCTCAATACATCCCCCTCCCTCCCTCACTCTCTCTCTACCTTGTCCTCCCTCTCTTACTCTATCTCTCTACCTCTCCCTCTTTCCATCACTCTCTACCTCTCTTCTTGTTTATCTCACCTCTCTATCTGTCTCTCTCCCTCTCTCTAAATTATTCATGGTTTAGGTTCTAGGGCCTAGGGTTTATGGTTTATAATGAACGGATTAGAGATTAAATTTAATTATGTAGGTTTTAGTGTTAAATTATTAATGTTAGGTTTTAGGGTTTTGTGATAATTGTTTAGGGTTTATTCTTAAAGTGTATGGTTTATGGTTTATGATGGAGGGTTAACGATTGAGGGTTTCAGAACTTAATTTAATTTTTAAGGTTTTAGTGTTAAAAATTATTAATGATAGGTTTTAGGGTTTAGGGTTTATTTTTTAGGGTTTAGGGACTATGTTTTATGCTTTAGAGCCTATGTTTTAGGGTTTACCATTTAGGGTTTAGTGTATAGAGTTTATATTTTCTGGCTTAAGGTTTAGGTTTTGGGTTAAGGTCCTAGGATTCAAGGTTCTTGATGTATGTTTGAGGGTATACCTATCTCTCTATCTCTCTCCCCTCTCTACCTCTCCCTCCCACTCTCTTTATCTCTCCATCTCTTCTTCTTTCTACCTCACCTCTCTTTATGTCTCACATCACTACCTCTACCTTACTCCCTCCCTATCTCTTTATGTCATTCTTTCACTCTCTACTTCTACCTACCTACCTCTCTCTCTCTTTATGTGTGTTTCTCTCCCTCCTTCCCTCTCTTCATTCATCCCCCCTTTTTTGTCTATTTTTCTATCTCTTTCTCTAACTCTTGTTGTCTCATCCTATTAAAATTATCCATGCATTTTATAATATGAGAACATTATAACATTTTCATATTTTAAGGATATTAAAAAATAGTTAAAAATGCATGGGGTCCCCATGATTTAAAACCAACATGCTCTTTTATTTTCTTGAATTCTACACATTATTTGAAAAAATGCATTTTCATGGTGTTCAGGATATATCAATCATTGTTTGCATATTCCACCACCTTTTTTTTGTTTTGACAATGTAGAAGAAATAAATTACATGTTTTTAGGATAAATTTTATTCTATGAACTAATATTTTCATGTTTTTTGTTTGAATTTGATAATATAGAATCATCATTTTCATATTTTTTACTAATTCTATTAGATTGATATAGAATTGAACATTGAATATGAAATAATTTGAGAGAAAGTTCTAATTTTGAAGGCATATGAAGCTAAAAATGAAGAAAGCATAATTGTGCAATTAGTGAAATTGATTCTAATGACTATCACATATGTCTAAGACTCATGTTAGTCATATCTATTCTATCACTAGTGATGTAACTATACCTTATATACACATTAGAGGAGATACACATAATTCACTTCTCCGTGACCATTATATACTAAAAACTTCTTATTTGGATAATGATAGTAGTGTTATTAAGTTCATCATATTCTATGGTTTTTAGCACCTCTGCATATGCTTCAACTTTTGACACATCTACTATTAAAAATAAGAATAATATACTTATACCTTATATTCCTATAGATGAAACATATTAAGTTAAAAGTACATTGCACAATGCCTATGATTTAACATGTTTCTTGTCTCATACTAAGCATAGTCCTATTTCTAATTTCAATGCCTTTGTTATGCCAAAAACTAATCCTACACTTAGGCATGTACAATTTAGGTATGAGTTACATGAAAATTGATCTCCAATAAATTTAATTAGGACCTCTATGATGTCTTCTTTGGTTGTGACCTATCTTCATCATCAATGTATATATTTGATAATTTTTATTTACATATATGGAACCTTTTCATGTGCTTCTTTAGATTCATCCATACATATAAATGGATTAATATATCTTTAATTACACCTACCTAGCACATCAATGGTATCAAGGCTTTATTAATATATCTTTAGTTGATTAAAAAACTTGGTAAATTCACCTATGATGGTCCTAAGAAACTTATGACAGTCCTACGAGACCTATGATAGTCCTATTTCCTTTGTTTTTATATAATTTTGCTCCTTAATGACACCACCTCTCTATGTTTTCAGCTGAACTACCCTAGGAAACTAAAAATATTAAGTATTTAATCATTGGTTATTATGATTGTACCATAGATTCATAAGTTTTTTAGTATGTGAAAATCTGAGTATAGTGATTTCAATAATTTTTAAAAGGTGTCAAAAGTAGTTTTGAAGGCTATAATAGTAGTTTTAAAGGATTAATTTGAGATTTTCATATGAGATAGGTTTTCTCTATGGTACCATGATGGAAATAATATATATGTCTTATTCATGATACATATATAATTTTTCATCATGCCAAGGAAATGAGGAAAGACTATAACACTGGATGAGCATGAGAAATAAAATGTGAAGAAAAGAGAAAGAATGACGCTACTTTGTGAATGTAGGAATTTAAAATAATAGAATAAGGAATAGCATTGTTTCCAATTGAAGACAAAAATGAAACACCCACTCAAGGTATGAGAGAAAATAAATTAGCAGCACAAAGGTAATGAATGAAAAACCTTTGTGCAATGAGGATATTGAATCTTGAAGTTGGAGGCACTCAATATTTTGCATATCAAGTTGAAGAAATGTCATCTTTACAATATCAAGTAAAAAGTACATCATCTTTCACATATCAAGTTCGAGGTGCACAATATTTCACATCTCAAGTTGAAGCTACACCATCTTTTCCATATCAACTTGAAGATACACCATTTTTTCCATATCAACTTGAAGATACACCATCTTTTCCATATCAAGTTGAAGGTACACCATCTATCCCATCTCAATTCAATATTGAAGAAATTCTTAATTTTGAGGAAAAATTACTGTTGAGAACACCTCCTATAATCTTGCATAGAAAGCCTAGGTTTTTTATTAATATTGATGAGAATATTTTGAAACCAATATTTGATAAGATTCAGGTACGTGTACTTATTGAAGATATACCAATAAGATATGACGATTATTTTTTGAAAATTTAAATGAAATAAAAATATGTCAACTATTTTTTGAAATGATGAGAAACCTAAAACTTAGGCCCATTATGAAAATTGTTGGCTTAAGAACATTAGTTTCTTCAAGTGAAAAATATATTGTAAAGAATCTAATGAGTACATATGAGAGTGTGAGTTCCACCTCATGCACCAAATATATTAATATCGCATGACATGTCATTACATCAATAATACTAATCTATCAAACAAAGAAAGCTTTTATCATTAGAAAGATAAGTAAAGAATTGAAAATAAGTAGAAGAACTCTAATAAGGGCCATCAAAATATGTGAAAGAGTAGAGAACCCAAATACAAATGAATAATGGGAATTCTTCGATAGAATCTCATAGAAAGATAAACCAACTGTTCAAGCCTTAAGATCCCTAATTGAAGATTTTTGACAAAATAACACAAGGGTATCTCCTAATCAAAGAGATGTTGTAAGAAGGAGAATTGGTTGTCAAAATTGTGAGCCACATCCAAAGAATTTTTGGATATGACTCAAGCATAATTTTTCTCCAAATTTCTAGAGATACATCCTAAAATTAAAATCAGTCAAAGGTTTTTGAAATGGAAAATCCTTTTTATGTCAAAATAAATCACACACACAAACTGTTGTAGAGTACATATTGACTTTTCTAATCATTATGATGTTTTTCAGCATATATGTGTAGATTTGTATACTAATGATGTTTTGTAGGAGTGTAAGATATAGGCTCTACTTAGATATTCAAGAGATTTCATATCGAGCATTTTATGTCAAAGATTGGATGGTCAATTATTCTACAAGAAATTATGCTTGGATGACAAATGTGAGAATTGTGGTGGCTTGCAATATTTTCCAATTTTTCTACATATAGATAATACACATGCAATCAAAAATGATCTCGTAATTTTTGATAAATGTAAGATAGTGGAGTATAGTCTAAAATATGGAAAAGAAGAAAAAAGGTTCAAATCAATGAGTGGAAAGATACCACTATATTAGTTTGTCTATAAATCAAAAGAATATAACATATGAGTATGCAAGCCATACCCATATAGCTTGATGATTGGAATTTCAATTCAAGTTTTGTAAGGACATGTTTCCTCTCGGTACCATCATTTGACTTGTTGACTTTGCATACAACTACACATTATAGCTACATAATGAGGTATAATTTTTGTATTATAACTCAACATAGGTTATTATATTTGTACATAAATAATTCATTCATGCACATGACAATATAGAGGAAAACATGAATATCTTGAAGGATTATAATTTTTATCACTGATGATCACAAATAATTTATAGAGTTTGTGCAAGGTTTCTTTCAAATATTCTACCATGATTTGGCTAGCAAGAAAATATCATTTGGTCAACATATTATATGGTCAGATAATTATGTATCACAATTAAATAGCTCGTATATGTTATGTTGATTGAGTAGGATACATAACATCACTTGTGTTCAACATATGTGGAATATCTCAAAGGTTAAGCATGGAAAGGGGAACTGTGATGGTGCAAGAGCGTGTATTAACAAAGCCTTACAATGAGTAGATTTGAAGTAAAAATACAATGCAAAGTTTACAAATGTGGGATCTATTGTTGAATGGTGCAAGGCTACAATAGGTCTAGGTAATTAAGGTAAGTCTATTTTTCATTAGTTTTTTTGGTAGGTAGATGATACTAACAATGAAAACTTTGAGGATTGTTGTACATTGAAAATATCAAGTGAGCTATACTATTTTATATGCTCAAATATAGGTTCATGGAGTATTCATATGAGTAAAATGATGTTCTCTATTTCTCCATGTATAGATCATTCTTGGGATGAGTGTGAGTCAAAAGAGTGGGTTGACATATGATGTACACTAATTATAAGCCCACTTGAGATATATCGAATCTCAATAGTATTACAAATCATAGAGATGGAATCATTAGTTGACTTTTACCAAATATCAAATCTAGTTCAACCACATATTATCTACATGAATAATTTAATAAAAATAAATATTTTATCTTATTTTGTAGTTTTTTACTAAATTCATCTAATTGAATGCACATATCAATGCAAGGCATGTTTATGTGATTATTGCAAATGAAGACAATGAAGTGGGATCTAATTATTATTTGTGTCATTTTTTTGAGGATAAAAATAAATTTGGAGGCCCTTGTTATATATCAAGAAAAAATCAAGTATCCTACAGGTTCAGTGGTTGTTACCAAAAAATATCTTAGAAGGTACCCAATTAAGAAGTTTGATGTGTGGTTGTTTGAGGACTTTGACATGCATTAGAAGATTCCTCATTATTCTAACCTTGTTGTGGCATAAAAAAAATTATTTGATCAAATATGGGTGTAGACCATTGAACATGAACTTGTGGAGAGTTTGTGAGTATAATCATGAGGAAATACTTGACACGATGAAGAGTAGAGAAAATATATATGGTTAGTTGGATTGATTGTAAATAAAAAATATTTAAATTCAAGTTGATTTGTATATATGTACATCTAATTTATATATTTGTATAAGTAAACTTGTGTTCCTTCTCTACAATCATGTCTCTTCTAAGATACTTATGTGAAATACTCTTATTTATGTGTATGAATTGTAGACTATTTAATCACACTCATACTACATATCCCTTGATTGTTTAAATATTTTCATAGATTCATTTCATCATAGATTATTATTATAAGTATTATAATTTTGACTATGTTGTTTGTTAAAGGAAACATACATTATAATTATCACTAGCTTTAAAACAATCACAATACCAACATTTTTAGTATACTATTCATGAAAAAACCTAAACACACCTTTCATAAAGTATATATACCACAACATAATAAAAGACTCTAAAAGTGTAATTAGTTCTATGATTACAAAAAAATGTTACAAGTAAAACCACTAAGTCATTGAAGATTTATACCTACTATAGACATGTAAATATGACCTTACACTTATCGCAAATCCTAAATGACATTTTCTTATCATCAACATCATTATCACCTAATATCACTACATTTCACATCAATTACATCAAAAAACCTAATTTCCTCTATTAATTGAATAATATTACATTATTTGATTAATTCACTATTTTATCATTTTTGACTAATTAAATAAATTGCATTTATTCAATAAAGTCCTAATCTAACTTTACTCCTCCTGATTAATTAAATAATGTCAATTATTTAATTATGTCACTAATTTACCCTATTCCCCTAAGTCAATTGAATTGTTACTACTTAATAGTTTAATTAAATCACTTTCCCCTAAACTTGAATAATTGAATAAATTATTCAAAAAGGTCAAAATAAACAAATGCAAATTTGTTTGTAAAATTCAAACATGGTTCGACTCAAAAAGATTTGTATAGGATCGAATTTGCACCCCTCTTGCGAATTCCCCTTTTACCCCCTCTACCTTAGAAAATCAAATCTAGCTAAGTAATTCCACATCACCTATCTTCTTTCCATCCACTTGGCACTTTTTTTTAGTGTCGATGGAGGAATTTATGTTGGGGACGCATGTGTGGCACACTGCCATCCTTGACAGATTCCTGCCTTTAGAATCTACAGATACATTATGTTCTCCATTGGTGATGAAGCATAATGCCTATGTGCCTTCTAGCTGGCCTAAGAACAACTCTTTCCCTCCTAAATCTTCTTCAAATGCCTATCTTTCATTTTCATTCCATCTTCTTCACAATTTCACATGCTAGCTAGATCTTGCTTCACATTCTTGACAATCCTTGCTCCACACTTTTGCTACTTGTTGCACTATTGGCTTCATTCCAGCATCATGATATTCTTCACATCTACTACAAAAGTTGCAGCTTGGTGCCTAGTGAGGCTGCTTTTGGCATTGTTGCAGTTGTGTCGACTCTACCATTGTTGTGGGCTTGCATTCCTCTCTCATTGGCCTTGAGTGCCTTTGGTCAAGGGTGGTAACACGTTTGTTTACTTTTTTGTTGGATTTGTGTAGCTTTGTGTCTCTTGTAGTGTTTGGTTCCATTTCCATTCTAGCATTACTTTCTTTATCATATTTATATCTATCTCTCTATCTGGCTGTTCGTGGAGGTGGAAACACCAAAGTGGGGGTTTGACTATGACTAACCCCTATATATCCCCAACATTTTTCCTCTCTTGGCTATGTGTAGGTACGTGTTTGTGTGGAGATCACTAGAAAATTGGACCCTTCATGAGTTCATTTCTACCACCTTTGTCCTTGACATCTTCTATATCATCTTTCTAGTTATTTCGCTTATTCTGTTAGTCGTTACTTTAGTCATCACTTTAAAATTTGTTTGCTAAGTTGCTAGTAGATTTCTAGTATTCCTATTGTACTTTTGTACTTTCTAGCCATATAGATGCCAATGCCCTAGTGAGATGCCAACGCACTGTGCTTTCATCCTTGACCCGCACTATTGTCCTCTAATAGAGAGCTATATAAGGTATAGTTTGGATTCTAGAAGCCTACTCGCTTAGACCCATTGAAACTCTTGGTTTAGTAGAGTGAAAGAAGTAGTTGAGATTTTTCTTCATTCTCTATCCTTGAGCTAAAACACTTGCGCGATTGAGGTAGATTAGGGTAGCCCTCCACTCTTGGCTCTCTGTGACTTGGAGCCTTGGTGTGGTTGGTCCCCCTACTCTACATTTTGGTGAACCTGACGTGAACCATTTTGGTTCTATTTAGAAATGTTGAAAGACCCTTTCCTCGTATCCAAGGAGTGTTGTGGGTGTGAGATTTGTGAGGCGCCTAGCCTTGCAACACAACCTTTAACCCCTAGTGGTGTAGTTTGAAGGTTCCATAAGCATCATGGAACAAAACCTTAAGTGGGTGTCTAGTCGCGAAACCCTTGGGGGCTCTGTGATAGCTCTGTCTAGTATATGTAATGGCCTCCTTTTTACACCTACCCATCCCATCTGCACAACCTATGAGTGGATCTAATAGCATAAATTTCACCTCACAAGACTTGCTAATGAATTGCAACAAAGAACCATCTCCCTTATACATCCCTACATGAATCAATGGAAACACCATAACAAGTGTTTTTGTTGACCCTACATGTTGGGTGAAGGTCATCACTGAGGAGATTATGTTGATTAACTTCTTACACAAAGATGGGTATGAAGAATCTAGGAGTACTACTCATACATACAATGGGCTTTTCGTACCTCCCATCAGCTGCATCACTTTGTCAATCTTAGTCAGACCTAGATCTGTCAATTCACTTTTTGACATAATCTTGAGGTCTGATCTCTTTAGAGTGAAACTAGGTATCCCCTTGTTGGTCACTATGAATGCACTTCCCTCGGTGGTGCATAAGTGTCTAAAGTTTTCCCATGAGGGTACGGTGCATGTAGTCCATGACATTGGCTATAAACTGTCGATTGTGCATGGGGGCTACTCACTAGATCACTTTTGTCTTGCACATGTTGGTCTGCTTCCTCTTAGGATGGACCTCTTGTACCGAACCTATGTGAGGTACAAGAGTGGGGGCATAATGCTTAAGGTTAGATACCCTCCTTCTCCCTATGCCATTTTGCATAGGGCTTGCATGAAGGCGGGGCATGAGATCGCCTTGGCTTAAAAAAGGGAAGAAGGGAAGCGCCCAAGGCCCTTCTCCTTCTTCTTCCATTGATCCATTTGTTGCTTCCTCTCACCCTATTGTGGCACCATCCTCTTCTTCTCCTAGGAATTTGCTAGATATCCCAATGGTGCCCTCTTGGTGAAAGCTCAAGCGTGTGGTGTTTGAGCTTCTTGTCTTACCCAAGATGCCTCGGCCAATATGGTAAGGGGAAGGGTCCCCGTGGGGAGTCCTCTATGTCTCAGCCTCTACGAAATCCTACTTCTATTACCTTAAGGCAGTAAATGGGAAGAGGCTTGTCATTGAGGTGTTAGAGCCAACCCCTCTATTGTCGTTCCTTCATCCTCTCAACCTCTCCCTCCTATTCCCGTCCAAGAATCTCTCTCTCTACCAGAAATGCATATGATGAATACTCTGATGGTCAAACAAGAGTCTTCCAACCCATCTCAACTCCTGGCCTCTAGCTCCCAGAGTCACAAGAACCACCTTGCACGTGAGAGCAATCATCGAAGAAAGGATCTAACTGCTAAGCAGGCCACCCTATAGAGAAAGGAAGAGAAGATAGTATTTTCTTCTTTGACACCTTATGTTGTATCCTCCTCTCTTGTCCCCTCTAATTTAGTTCCTTCAACTTTAGTCTTGATTCCATCTATCACCACAAGCATAAATTATCCTCACCCAAAGAGGGTGTAGGTGTTTATTACTCCTTTAGTTGAGTCGCCCCTCCTGATGTCCCTTTTGGATATCCCTCTATTTTCAAAACCCATGGACATGTTGAATACCTCAATGGTGTCCATTGTGGTTTTCTCCTCTTCCTCCATGCCTTCTACTTCATGTGTGGGGATCTCGCATCCCTTGACAAAGCAGAAGATGGAGGATGACCCTGCTAGCAATGGGGGTCAAAAGAGGGATTCACCTTCATCCTTGTGATGGAAGAAGTCTTGATGTCCTCGGAGTTCATCAATACTGCCGAGTCACTCAGTGAGCCTAGAAGTGCATCTCGGGCACCGCCTCCCTCGCCCATTGAGTTAACACATGGCAATCTGGTGAAGTGCATGTTTAATTCTATAGACAAGGTCCTGACCCTATCAGTGATCTTCACGAAATCACTAACATTCACCTCATAAGAACTAAGTGGAGAAGACCTTGAGGGGCCTTCTTCCTTCGCTCTTGTTGCAGGAGGGTTGGAGGGTTCCCCCCTTGATATCTTGCCCTTGCAGGCTCATCCACCCTCCCCTTATGATAATCTATATTAAGAGAAATATTACCTCTTGGTTGATGAGGACTAGGGGGAACCTCTTCTTTATCTATAGAGTAGATTGTCTGTGTGTTTGTGTTCCCCCATACTTGCGTTATGTGTTCCTGGATGACCCTTGTCACCCTCGTAGGTGCTTGGTTATAGAAGTGATTATGTGTCATAAAACTTCCTCTATTTTTTACATCATTCTTCCTCTATTGTATATTGATTTTCGATAATTGAGGATGATGCAAAGTGTTGGGGGCATTTAGGCTTCCCTTCCATGTTGACCCAATTTTTTTTTTTTATTTTGTCTTTACGTACATTCTTCACATGGTCAGATATAGTAGAGGGTTCATGATAGTTCATTTATATACTATTATATCTATTTATCTATATTTATGAGCAGCTCTGACCTCGAAATATCAGATCACCCTTATCCCTTGTGTGTTATGCTATTGTTTTATCTTTCTTCGTATCTTTCTCTCTTCTTTGCTTATTTCATGATGTTTTGGTGCTCATGTATTGTCCCTTGTGTGTGTGACAACATTACCATGGTTACATCTCACTATGTTCCTGAGCCACAACATCACTTTTTCATTCTTTCTTTTCTCTCCTTAGGATGTTACGTGTCGGGTGATCCCACAAAGCTGGTTTATAATTTATGGGAGATTCTATTTTTTCTGAAATCACATATTTTTAGAAAATATAATGATTTAAGCCTTTAAAAGTTCCATTTTAAGGATTTCAATTGAATATGGTTTGATCAAACCACCTTAGATCAAAACCCCTTGGATAGAACCCCACTAGTTTTAAACCATACCTACAACGGAGTCTCCTTTACACCTATCAAAATGCTGATAAAAAATCACTTTTGATTTACCTTTTGTGGGATCAAATTAATTCATTTAAAATTTATTTCAAATGATCATGGTATTCCTTGGAACGAGCTATCCAACAAATATAAATTTAATATTTGTTGGTTTTATTATGTATGTGCTTTTTAAGTCTTATTAAACATAGGTTTTTCACCAAAAATCAAGCTCTTTGTTCTGCACATGTGGAAAAATAACATATTATCAAAATAAAATTTTAAAAAATATGTTCAAGTTGGGTATTGATGTCCTTAATCCATTAAAAAAAATAAAAAGTGAATTTCGATTCATACATAAAAAGTTATGTTGTATACAGTCTGCCTATGTTTCAATTGTAATTGGTTTGAATTCAAAACTTGATTAAGGAAAAAATATTTAATAAAACACTATGAAACCAAATGAAAGTGCTAGATATCATAGTTACAAATCTAAATTAGAAAAAAATAGAATTTTATCCTTCATACAAAAAATAGATATGTTGTATACAGTGAGCATGACTCCTTAAAAATGTTGTTTTTAAAAAAAATATAGTTTTTGAAGGAGATGGAAAAAGAAATGCAATCTGATTCCAAAAATTTTGAAAAAAATATATTTAGAATCTATAGAAAAAACGTAACACATCACTAGTTTGAATCATCTTCAAATTCCTCACGATTTAGCCGCTATAGGAGCCAAAAAGTGAAGATTTAGTTAAAAAAAATCAGTTCAATTTCCAGTTTGCCCAAAAATTGTAAACCAATATTGTGGGATCACCCTGCCTTTTGTGTTTGGAACACACCATCTTAATGGGGGCTATCATGTCACTTCAATTTTTAGAAAATGCATTCGGTTTCCAACGAATCATTTTTGGAAAATCCTTTCAAAACATTTTTCAAAAATCACATTCCTCAACAAGGACCCCTAGCGGAACATGTTTCCTTCATCATGCGTTTGTGAAGAAAGAATTTGAAAAAAAATCCTCCAAGGAGGGAGTAGCTTCTCCTGCATGTGAATTTCTGACCTTCCCCTTATGAGGGGACATTCTTCCTTTCGAATTCTTTGATGAAGTAAAAATATTTCAAAAGAATTCCTTGATGTTGAATTGATTTACGAAAAATACTCTTGCACTATCAAACAACGTGTCCCTTTGAAAGATATTTCTTCAATTTTTGACTATTTGTGTGATTGTCTACTTGCTTGTCTGCCTGCATGGCTACTTTTTGTTTTCTAACATGTTTTGTCTTTGAATTAACATGTTGCTTTGCAGGTGTGCCTGTGAATCCACTTTCTAATTCGACTCTATGGAGTCCCCTCACATTGGGATTCCTTTAGGAGAGAGTAACTAAGGGTGCCTTCTTTATAGGTCTAAGGACTTGTAAAGCACTTGCATCCTACGGGATTTATCCATTGTTGCTATGTGGGCCTTCGGTGTACTTTGGTCAAACCTCCTCAAGAGAGAGTACATGTGGATTTATTTTCTTGCCCTACACTTTTGAGTTCACCAGATTGTGGTCTGCTTCCTTGATGGTTCAACTATACATTTCTAAACTCTTCTACTTTATCGAACATTCATTGGCACTCATGCTCACTAAAGTGGGGGAAAAATTTATAGGAGTGAATTCGCACCCCTCTTGCAAATTCCCCTTTTACACCCTCTACCTTACATAATCAAATCCGACTAAGTAATTCCACATCACCTATCTTCTTTCCATCCACTTGGCACTTATTTTTAGTGTCAATGGTAGATTTCTGTCAGGGATGCATACGACACACAGATGCCTATGTGACGCACTTTCATCCATAACAAATTCTTTCCTTTGGAATCCATAGAGACATTATGCTCTCTATTGGTGATGAAGCGTATCACTTCTATTCCTTCTAGCCAACCCGAGAATGGTGCTTTCCCTCCTAAATCTACTCTAATTCCCTATCTTTCTTTTTTATTCCATCTTCTTCATAATTTCACATGTTGGCTTGATCTTGCTTCACATTCTTGACAGTTCTTGCTCCACACTTTTTCTATTCATTGCACTATTGGCTTCATTCCAACATCACAACATTCTTCACATCTACCATAGAAGCTACAGCTTGGTGCCTAGTGAGGCTGCTTTCGACATTGTTGTGACTACATTGACTCTACCATTGTTGTGGGCTTGCATTCCTCTCTCATTGGCCTTGAGTTCCTTTGGTCAAGGGTGGTAACACTTTTTTTTACTTTGTTGTTGGATTTATGTATCTTTGTGTCTCTTATAGTATTCGATTCCATTTCCATTCTAGCATTACTTTCTTTATCATATTTCTATCTATCTCTCTATCTGGTTGTCCATGGAGGTGGAAACACCAAAGCGAGGGTTTGACTGTAGCAAACCCCTATATAGCCCCAACATTTTTCCTCTCTTGGCTATGTGTAGGTACATGTTCATGTGGAGCTCGATGGAAAACTGGACCCTTCATGAGTTAATTTCCACCACCTTTGTCCTTGATATCTTCTATATCAACTTTCTAGTTATTTTTCTTATTCTATTAGTTCTCACTTTAGTCATCACTTTAAACTTTGGTTGCTAAGCTGTTAGTAGATTTTTAGTATTCCTATTATACTTTTATACTTTCTACCCATACGAATTTCAATGCCCCAGTGAAACGTCAGCACATAGCATTTTCATTCCTGACCCACGTTGTTGTCCTTTGACAAAGAGTTGTTTGAGGTAAAATTCGAATTCCAAAAGCCTACTCGCTTAGCCCTATTGAAACTCTTGGGTTAGTAGAGTGATAGAAGCACTTGGGAGTGTTCTTCATTCTCTGTCCTTGAGCTAAAACACTTACATGATTGAGGTAGATTGGGGAAACCCTCCTCTCTTGGATCTCTATGACCTGGAGCCTTATTGTGGTTGGTCCCCTCCTCTACAAGATTAATTCATTAAATCAATTAATTAATTTCCCTCACCCACTTTCATAATTGAGAAAATTATGGTCCACTGATTGCTCACTCTGATTGGCTAATTGATTCATCTATTTCCTAACTGATTCATCTATTCTTCAATTCCACTGAAGGCTAAATCTATTTCCTCAATTCCACTAAACACTCAAATTGATTTCATCAATCACACTGATTCGTAATCAAAATCTATTGATTTTTCCCATCTAATTCCTCTCAACAGTTTTGAACCATTGATCAGAATTTTCTGCTACACGATCTTGATTGTTCATTTTGAAACACAAAATCTATATAACAACCTCATTTCTTCTCAAAACAATTTGAGAATTGACATCTTTTTCATAACGAAGTAATGTTTAAATTATAATCAATTTCTTGAAGAATTTTGACACACATCTTCGATCAGCATACACACATTTGAAGCTTTTGCAACGCATCAATGGAGGCTTCACATTGATACAATGATCCAACATCACTGTGAATACACTTTGACATGATATGGTAATGTTATGTTTTAATAAATTCATTTTATGTTCTCTCCTTTGATTGCATTATTTGATTTCATTTCTTCATAGTTTCATTTTGTGAGTAATGGGTATGATCTACATCTTTCATTTGAATTAGATAATTAGTTTAGTTTAATTGATGTTTGATTATCTTATTGCACTTACTAATTTCCCCTTTACACATTCTAACACGCTCGATGGGACCATGGTCCTTAACACTAATGTTTCTATGAGTTTTAATTAAGTAGTTGCAAGTTTCTAAACACAAATAAACTTTCCAGAAATGTACTTGAAAATTCTTCACGCAAAAGCTACAACAAACTCACATGGTTTCTCTTTCATTTCGGCTGCACTCACCCTTTTTCTAACTGCTTTTGAATTTTTGGGCTACTTCTGTTCAGAAACAATGCCACTTTTAAAAATTTGGTACACTTTTGCACATGATAGGTCTATAGTCGAGCTTTTGGACCACTTTTGCTTCCAAAAATAGGTCCACAGTTGCACTCAAAAGGGTCACTTTTGACTGATTTACACACTTTCGCTCTCTATTATTTGGATTTGAAAATCTACAAGTGATTTTTTTATTTCTAACGCTAACGATTGGTTGGTTTGAATGATTGAAAGGTGCTAAAATTGTTTATGCAAGATTTGCAAGAGCAAGGCATGTGTTTATCCAAGAACAAACTAACATTTTTATTGCAGAGAAGGTGAATGGTCCAAGTCCAAACATTTCAAAAGCTTTCATATTTTAGGAAAAAAATTCAATTGATGCTATAAAAATGAACCCTACAACTTGCACTTTTTCAATTTGGGTTTTAAAAAGAATCTTTCAAAAAAAATTCTAGCTTAGGAAAAAATTTCAATTGGTGCTTAAAAAGAATCTTTCAAAAGATTTCTAGCTTAGAAAGAAATTTTGATCGATGCTATAAAAATGAACCCCACAAACTTACGCGCTTTCGTTTTGGTGTTCTAAAAAAGAATTTTCAAGAAGTTTTCATAGATTAGAACAACACTTTACTTTTGGTGCTCTAAAATGGAATGTTCTATTTTTACCAACGCTTTCATTATGTTGAAAAGACGATCAATTTTATTTTGTTGATCACTTTAAGATAAGGATTGTTAGAAACACTCAGTTTTTGGCTTAAAACTAGATAAATACATTATGATTTTCATATTGCTATCTATTTGTTTGAAATCCATAATACTTCACTTTGGTGCACATAAAAAAAAAATTCTATCTTGTACACATTTCATTTCCTTTTTTTGGATAGAGTTGCTTGAGGGGCTTAAAAAGAATATTGCAATGGGTTGTATGTTGTGTATTCTGTGTTTGGAAAACTAAAGTACCTATCATCTCCCCTCGCATCTTTTGGCGATCTTGGGTGACAAAAATCACTTTTGTGTTTCGCACTTGTTTCAATTCAAAGCATTACCTTTAGAGGGCCTACCTTTTGAGACACATCCCATGTTGGAGAACTCAAAAGTGACTCAAAGCGGTATTTCACTCAAGCCACTATATAAATGGTCAAGGCTAAATGCCAATGGACTTGCATCGATGATTACTTTTCCATCATTTCCATTCACGAAAGGGGAGGTACCATTGTGTATATAGAGCCCCAAGTAAGTTGGTTAAAGCCTTAAGTGGCTTGCTAGATGCTAGCAAAGTGTTGGATCCCTTGAGAATTACTAGGAACCAATGTTGTAGAAGCCACCTTTTTAGCCAAAACATTCTTTGAAGTGGTGCATCGGAATTTACTTTTGAGAAGTTACTTACCAAGTCTTACTTACGGTTGAGATTAAAACACTCTCCATTAGTTGCATGTAAAATCATCCCTTCAGGGCATGAGGTAAGCCCATCTAAAAGAACATGTATATCCCTAGGGTGTAAATTCTTTTTACGAAATTTCCAAATCTTTTGGTTACTTTGGACATAAAATATTTGCTTGAAGTAAAATGAACACATCAAAACAAGCATTGAACATGGTTATCAAACAACAAACCCTTTTTAACTTAGTGTGAATACTTTGAAAAGAGCCCTATATTTGCATTCCTTAAGTATATCTTAAAACAATATCACTAAAGGTTTCCAAGTATTTAGGCTTAATTTTCAAGTCACACTAAGAACAAAGTCAACATTGGAAACTATGGATTTAGCATTTCACCTTCCACAAGCTTTGAGATTTTGTGAAAAGAAACATGCTTAAAGTTATAGACATTTAGGGTCAAATACTTTTGATTGTTTTGTTGCATGATATAAATTTCCAAAAATTCACAAATCACATCAGAAAAAGATCAAATCTACAAATTTATCCAAAACTACTGTCAGCACAGAAACTAAAAAAACAAATCTACACAGAAAATTGTTATTGCTTCTATTTTTGTTACACTTGACTTAAAACTAGCCACAGTCGACATAAAACAAGCCGCTTTTGCTCTTTGATTTTTGACAGTGACTGTCAAAAAACCTACCACTTTTGAAACCTAAATGCACTTGACATAAAATTACCATAGTTGATCTTAAAATTGCTGCAGTTGATCTATTATTTGAACCGCAATTGAGTTAAAACTAGCCGCTTTTGCCTACATAATTTACCACTCATAAAACTTGTAACAGAAGTCGCTTTCGAGAAAAATTACCGCAGTTGACTTTCAGACTTGGTCGCTATTGACAAAAATTGCTACTTTTGCTCTGAGATTACCACTTGTTCCTTATTTTTTGCTGAAAATAAGAAACTAATCTTAAACCGGTTAAATCTTGTGAGAAAAAAAAAGCTTAGACACCCAAAACACATCATAATTTACATCAGTCCTTATCCATTTGCAAAAAACAAACACTCCAATCTACTTTTAGGATTCAAAATCAAAAGAAACAACTTGGATCATTCCTTCACTCAAACTTATAAGATATCAACACTTGCTTGAACCTCAACGCTAGGTTAAGTAGATTTCTTACAACATATCCTCTAGAAAAATGAAGTTAAATATCGATCTAGGTCTTCAATATTTTGAATCCCAAAAATAGCTTCATTTACCAACATCACTCACTTTATGACCTTTTGGTGTCCAATTTCTCCAGTTTAACAACCAAATCTTATGGAACCTATCATACAACCAAACCTCACACAAATTGAAGGTGAACAGTTGAACATCATCAGTAGTTTGAGAAGCTTTGTATTTAAGAAAAAGGAAATAGCAACCTAGTGGAGAAACATAGCTAATATCCTAGATAAAGAGGAATGAAAAGTGGATCTTGCAGTTAGAAGGCTTGTATTACCACCTTTGGCGTGGCAATAGATATTATCCTTTTAAAATAGAAGATCCCAAAAACAAAGCGTTAAGTTCATTCCATAAGTTAGAGATCATCAAAAATTTCACAAAAGTCTTGGCACTTGTTTATGACAACCACACAATCTCGATACATAAAGAAGATAGAAGAAAACAAAAGTAGCTCTAGTATTCCCCCAAAAAACACCACAAATGATGAAAGTGACCCATGGGGTTATAGACCAAGTGACCCTATAACTCCTTGAAAGGAACCAACATTCAAAGCAACATCCACCAAACCACAAAATGAGGAGAAATTAATCTGTAGACAAAAATAAATGGTGGATAGGTCAAATCAAAATCCCAAGGACATGGTCATAGAAGAAGTGGATAGTGAAGAAGAAATAAACGAGGAATATAATTCTTTCAACACTCCAACAATCCCAAGGTACTTAAACTGATGGATAAACTACCAAGAAAGGATCCAAATACCTACATCAAATTAGCACAAAGTGGTGCTAAACTACCTATAGACTTCAATGTGGAAAGTCTTAAGGATCCTCACCTCATTCCCTTAGGGGATAAATCGGTTTTTAGAAATATACCCAAACCCACAGAGATTCCAAACATGCCACCAATCTTCTCACAAAACAATGATAAACCTAAACAACAAACAATAGACAACCCTTTGTTTAGGAAACCATCCCTGAAAAAGCAACGATGAACCAACAATATCAAGGAGGTCCAACCCAATACATACCACAAGGTAATAACCCACCACAAGGATGATACATGCCACATAATGCATCACATATTGATCCTTCAACCAACATACCAATCCAACAAGGTATACCATCAACGCACTATCAGGGCAACCTTCAATATAGTTCATCCCAACAACAAGGTATACCACCAACCCACTATCAAGGTGACCTTCAAAACAATTCATCCCAACAACAAGGTGTGCCACCAATGGACTACCAAGGTACCCTTCAAACCAATTCATCCCAACAACAAGGTGTACCACCAATGTACTACTAGGGTACCCTTCAAACCAATTCATCCCAACAACAAGGTGTACCACCAATGCACTACTAGGGTACCCATTAATAGAATCAACCATAGCAAGGTACACCACCAATGCACTACTAGGGTACCCTTCAAAAAAATTCATCCCAACAACAAGTTGTACCGCCAATGCACTACTAGGGTACCCTTCAAACCAATTCATCCCAACAAAAAGGTGTACCACCAATACACTACCAAGGTACCCTTCAAACCAATTCATTCAAAAAACAAGGCGTATCGACAATGCACTACCAAGGTACCCACTAACAGAATCAACCACAGCAAGGTGTACCACCAATGCACTATCAAGGTACCCCTCTTCAAAAAAATCAACAAGTACTTAATACTCCTTTCCATCAACAAGGACTTAACCCTCCTTCCACCCAACATGGTTACCAAGGTTGAATACCTCCACCATACCCAACTTATGACGAAACAAACTTTTTGGGACAACAAGGCTACTATGCACAAGGTCCCCAGACAAATGTACCAAACACAGAGGTAGGAATGCAACTACAAGCCATGAATCAAAGCATATCAGACATACAGATTGGAAAACCAAAGCAGACCTACACTTTACAAGATATATGTCCATTTCCTTTTGATCACTCTATTACTATGCCCCCCTTCCCAAAAAAAATCAAAATACCAAAATTTGACAAGTACAAGGGAAAAGGAGATATGGTGGAACATGTGAGATATTTATCAGTAGCTTGCATGTAAGTGCAAAACAATTATTACTACCTAATGATACTTTTTCCATGCAGTCTTACTAGTCACGCTATGGAATGGTTCTCCCATCTACCACTAGGTATTAGGAGTTTTGATGAACTGTATAACAAATTTTTGAACCACTTCTCGTTCAACATAGAACATGATGTCACCATCACTAACCTCTACAAGATTAAAAAAATCTAAGGATAATCCTTTACATCTTACCTACAAAGATGGAGACATAAAGCTAGTAGGTGCAAGTGGCCTATTCCCGACAAAGAATTGGTAGATATATTTGTTTCAAATGTCCAAGCGGAAATCAATTAGCAACTCACCATGTTGCACTCTAATAACTTCGAAGAGACTATTGAAAAGGGTATACACATTGAAATAGCTCTTATAGCAAGGGGAGTCATTAAACTAAACAACTCAAAAGATAACCCTTCTAGTTTGAATGACAAACCCAAGATTTGGGCCAAGAACAAAAATGTTACCAATGATGGAGTAGTCGATGCTAGAGTCATATGGAACATGAAAAATCCCAATGGACCACAAAAAAATGCTCAATTTTCAAAAACAAGCTATTCTCCCAACAACATGCAAAATAATCAACTTACCTATCCCCAAAACAATCAAAGAGATAACCAACAAACAGATCAGGGAGGACAACAAAGACAATATAACCAACCAAGGAGGAAATTTACTACATTAGGAGAAACACTAGAGACAATCATGCACAAATTAGTTCAACAAAACCTCATCAAAGTCAACAAGTGCACAAACTATGAATGACCAAGTTTTAAAACACCATGGTACAATGAAAAAGACTTATATGAGTTCCACAAGATCAAGGGACATACGATAAATAATTGCATGAGACTTAAATATATAGTCCAAGACTCAATCAAAAAGGGAGAAGTTGATATAGAACATTATCTTGGAAACAAACATCTCCAAATCTACATGAATCCAATTCCTAACCATACCAAGAAAAATGACAAAGGGAAAGACCAAGACTATCACAATGCCAACTACACCTATGGTGACACCATCCTAGGAACCCTCTCCCAAGCAGATGACACTAGGGTCAATGTGTTAACTATATGAGGTAGGGACCTCGAATGTAATGTAATTATTTGTCGAGGGAAAGTCACAATACAAGGAGCCCCACCTAAACCCATAGCTAATCCATCCAATGACTATAGTATTGTGGAACAACTAAAGAAGACCCCAGCTTTGATCTCCATCCTAGAACTGTTGAAATCATCACTTGCACACAAGGAAATACTAGAGAAAGCTTTGAAACCATCAGTCCCTAATGATCTCAATCCTGATCAGTTTTAATCCATGGTTGGAAAAATCATGGACACTCATCATTCAGTATTTTCTAAGAAAGGCCTTGCACATAAGTCATTCCACAACCAAGCCCTCTATATAGAGGTTGGTGTCCACAAAAATATGGAAAAAAGAGTATTGATAGAGGTTGTTAAACAACTGGGGTGTTCTGATGATGTAATTGACAAGGGAAAGAGCATCACTATAAGAGCTTATGATGACCTCAAAAGAAATTCAGAAGGGATAATTAGGCTTCCCATATAGATAGGACCAGCAACAACTGAAACAACATGTCAAGTACTGGACCTTGACTTACCATATAACCTTCTTCTAGGATGCCCTTGGATTCATGCACTACAAGGATTCCCTTCGAAATTCCACCAGTGCCTGAAATTTCCTCATGAAGGAAAGGAGTTTACATTATACGTTGATCCTAAACCCTTCCACTACTATTCAAAATTGAAGGAGAAATATAAAAAAATCCAGAAAATACCTAGTAATGATATATCATTCCACTCCTCATATGTTGACCCATTCACACTACCATCAACCTCAACTAATTCCACATCAAGTGAACAACCAAAATCTAAAACCAAGGTTCAAGTACTTGACAAAGGTAATGGAAACTATCATTTCAATCTGTGAATGGTGATCCTAGACCTGCACAAACACAAAGAACAAACACACAATTATTCCAACATGCAAGTTAGAAACAACATTCCCCACGAAATTCATTTGAAACATAAAAATAAGGAATAATACGAAGAACACAATAACAAAGCTACTAAATCCTATTTCAATTCTCAAACTCTCAATCCCATGGGAGAATTGGTGTCATTTTGATGTGGAACATGGCCCTTTCCCAATTACTTGCAATCTTGATGATCAATGTTGAATATTTGAGGCTCCTTGGTGAAATTTCTCCATAACCTAGCTATGGCAATATTAAAATGGATAGAAATTGCTCAAAAATCAAAGATAATAATGTTGCATGAAGTTGTGGATCAAAATGCCTAAGATTAAGGATCCCAAATTCAAATGAGAGCCTTCTATAGATAGAAGAGAATGATGGATAAAGAGGAAAAAGGGATGAATGTGGGACAAAAGACCAACCAATAGGAAGAGGCCACTTGTCAACATGTGACTGGAGGAGGAATGAGCACATTTTGATGAATGTGCAAATAAATGTGGTTAGGTGGAATTTGAAATTAGTGAAATAACAAGTTGGAGGGAGAAAGGAATGGAGTAAATGTCACTTGGCTCAAGGAAAAGGACATGTAAGAGGCCTTTAATGCCTTGTTCAATGTACTCATCCCTTTTGGAGGGATTTTTGAATTTGAGGAATATTCCCTCTTTGATGCCATGTTGAGAGAAAATAGAAGAATTTATAAATTGATTAAATTGATTTACTTGTGCAAGTTGCAAAAGCTAGAGGATTTGAGTGATTAGGATTAAGATTAATCGGGATTTGATTAATTTAAAAGGAGATTAGCTAATGTGACAACTTGATTTAGATTTTTGGATTAATTTAAATCAAAGTTGAGAGGAATATAAATTTAGACTTAATTAAATAAAGTTTAATTTATTTAACTAAAGGGAATGGTGTTAGTTTTAAATCAAATAAAGATAAATTTATTTCAAATGAAATGACTTTAGAGATTAATTAAATAAAATGAATTATTTAATTAAAAGAGGGACTATAGGATTAACTAAATAAAATGATTTATTTAATTAATAGAAGATGATGACTTAATCAGATAAATTTGATTTATTTAATTAAATGACTAGCAGAGGGGATGATTCAGGATGAACTAGTGTTAGTAAGATCAGGATCAAGTGTATAGGATCAATCTGTATATTTTCCATGTCTACATTTTGCCCCTCTTTGAAGCAATGTACCCATTGCATTGGTTCAAAGAGTAAACTGCCAAGATCAAAATTCAAATTTTTTTGATTTTTCAGATGCCCCATTGCTGCCCTAGTGAGAAGGATTACGCTGATATACTATCGCCTCAAGAGATCAGACGAAAATTTGGATTTTTGGGTGATGTCGCAGAAAAAGAGGACAAGCTACCTGATGCGTCCAAAAAAGGTCCAGGATGCCAAAAATATGCCAAAACATGAATAAATGATCCAAAGCAACCCTTGGTTGGGCGAAAGTGGGATCGAGGGTCCAAAACCCTAGTTGGATGGCTAAACAGGGTCAAAAAACCATAACTCTCAAGCTTAAATATGCCTCGAGGGGCCACTTCCAATTCATTTGCACATTCAGCCTTAAGAGATTTTGCATTTTAGAGCTTTGACCACTGTTCGAGATGGCACAATGAGTGCTTCCACATCATGTTTTGGATTGAGTGCGAGTACACCAGCGGCTACTAGGTGCAAGACCACCGGTATGTGACCCTTCCTTGACTTGTCATTTCAATTTTTGTGCACATTTATTAAGGTTAACGGTCAAACCTAGTCAAGCGATGCTATTTAGCATCGATGAAAGTGCTCCATCGATGTCTTGTAGCCTTAAATAGCATTGCTATTGAGTCTTGTGTCCCCACGAGTCAGTTTAGGAATTAGGGTTTAGGAGGTAAAGTTCATCGCACTTGCAAATTGCGTCATTGCAGTGCACTTTGGAACTTAGGTTTAGGGGTCAAAATGGTCCACGGTTAAACTGCGACATGGCAGTGCAGTTTGGAACTTCCAAACAATGACGCAATTGCAAACAATGATGCATTTGTTGTTTCAGTCACGACAACTTCAAACAGGGTCCCATTTTTTTATGAAACCTGACATTGTGGCTTTACTTGTGCATGAGGACCTAGGGATTCTACATTCATAAGATTACAAGTCCCCAATTCTTAGTAGGTTAGTTGGTATGCATGAGCTGCTCTAGGAGCACCTTGGGGTGATAGGTTTATGGTACATCACATATGCTCCTCCGGTCCGAACACACTTGGGCATGATGACAGCCCTGGCACAGTGAGACGTCATCATTTCACTTGCCTATAGGTGAGGCGACAGTGACTTTGGAGGATGTCAGGTGCATCCTTCGATTACCGATCCATGGAGAGAAAGTTATCTATGATGTGGATGCCAACAGAGATTCCTGCTACCAGGTTATGAGCCTTGATGAGCTTATTTTTGTTGAGGATCAAATTGAGCTCGAGCGATATAGGGGCACAATTCCCACCTTTAGATTGATTTTTGTCGCTAGCATTTCAGGCCTTGTGGCACCAGATTGGTGCTACCGATATTTTAGTCCAGAATGGGGTCTTGCATGGGAGCAGATGCTCCATAGGAGAGAGTGTTTTGCATGGGGGGTAGTGATTTTGGCCTCACTCTACCATGATCTTCATGAGTTTTCATATTTGGAAAATAGAGCTATTAGGGCTGAGGTGACAATCTTACACATTTGGGTCTAGGAGCATATTGCAGTGCTTCGTCCATGGGTTACACTGATTGTCCTAGAGCTAGATGATCTTGTAGTTTGGCAATACGAAGGGGCCTTGATTAATTTTACTCACACAGGGACAGCTAGCATCCCTCATTGGAGGGTTATTGATGAGATGACATTTTTCACCTAGAGGCCTTGGTTGGGCATGCCTGCATGGTACGATGACGTTCAAAAACTCTTTTTTGCTAGGCAGAACAAGCTCATGCAAGGTAGAGAGCATACTATGATAGAGTGGTACTTTCTTGATCGAGTGGCCTAGTAGTTTGGGGATAGAAAAGACAGACCCAATGACCAGTACGTGGCCATATTTGCCCGTACTATGAGGGAGACTACACGGGTTAGGCCAATCTTGGCTAATTAGGTAGTCACATCCTTTAGATAGTTGGTGGCCAGGCCATGGCCATATGATCAGGGGCAGGTAGATGCAGGGGTTACATCGGCATATACTACATGCTTCAATCCACTCGTTAGATTGATAGTTCTAGGAGCAACACTCCCACGACGGAGGCCCAGAGGCAGATCAGTAGGGCGGGGGTGGGGGCGAGGAGGCAGAGGAGATAGAGATGGGGATAGAGATGGGGACAAAGGAAGAGGAGGAGGTGGACCACCTCCAGATCAGAGGGGACAGAGGGATCAGGTTCCCATAGAACAACAAATGGATGGGGATAGGCAACAAAGAGATGTCCCAAGAGACCACCAGCAGTAGCCTCTGCTGCCACTCCACCACCTCAGCCAGATCAGAGAGATTCCTTGATACAACAGTTACAGTTATAGGTTCAGGCACTGACTATTGAGAGGAACCAGGCCAAGTTAGAGCGAGACCAAGAGATAGGCTGGAGATGGCAGCTAGAGAGAATGGCCGCTACTTCTCAAGGCAGGATAGTCTCGACACAAATGTACCGCAAGTCTATCCATGAGGTAGAGTATTATAGGTTGCACTACTGATAGGTCGTACCAGTAGGGGCTCAAGTGCTAGATTTTTCTTAGCAGACAAGGATGAGACAACCTAAGGATCAAGCTTAGAGACAGGTGGGCGAGGGGAACAACCAGCAAGGCTAGCCACCATGATACCTTTTTGATTGACAGTATTCTTTTTGATCCACAGGCTCCATTTTTGATAGCCCTGTGGGCATTGTATACTTAATTTATACACACATTTGATCCTGATCTTTGTACCATGATAGTTACCTTTTTGATGATATATATGATTGATCGATTTATTTATGAGATGTGTCATATTTTATTTATGCATGATGGATGAATGTATTTAATTTCCTATATGCGATGATATGACTCTATCTTATGTGATGCATGCATTTATTTTATGTGATGTAATGTGATGTATGATGCTATGATGTGATGCAAATTTTTTTATATCCTTTTCTCGTATGATCTGATGATGCATATATGGATGATGTGATTATGCATATATGGATGATATGATGATGCAAATGATATGATGGATATGATATGTAAATGCAATGTACTGATGCAAACTGATTATGATGATGTATTATATGATATGACCTATGATATTTATGGTTTACAACATGCTATGGTTATGCTATGCAATGATTATGATTATGCATTGTGATTTATGATCATGAAATGTAATGGTATGAATGCAATGATATGGATGCAATTATTTCTCAAGATACTTAGAATAATAAAGTATCATGAAATGATGATGTGAGATGATTATGCTTTATACTATGTGATATGATATGCCTATGTGATGATTCCTCTTTTGCAATGATTCATGAATGCAATGTTATGATATGGAATAATGTACTTATAATATGCAATGATGATGTGAAATTATTATGATATGATTATGATGTGATATGCCTATGATATGAATGCCTATTGATACATAATGATTTATGGTGTTTCATGATTATGAGATGTTTATGCAATGATGTGAATGAATGATACGATGATGCATATGTTATTATGCAATGGATGTTTTGTATATGATATGATTTAATAATGCCTACGTGATGATACTTTTATAAAATGAATGCAAATTTATGGTTTATGAGATGTTTTAGAGTAACCGATCTATATTAATGATGAAATGTAGTGCACGTGAGGTGATTAATGTTTCTATATGATATGATATGATATGCATTGTGCTAACAATTTGTGGATGCATTAGCAATGTTTTTGATTCAATGCCATCGTACCATGTTAGTGAAGAAAGAAGATAGAAGAAATAGGATAATGAAAATAGGATCCAACAAGCCTACATTATTAATGATGGTGATGATGACGATTTTCTTATCAGGAATTAGGATTTTAAAAGGGTCATTTACCTTATGTTTGATAATACACATAGGTATGATGCATCAATGTATAAAGAACCAGGATGGCGTTTTACCTAGTGTGATGGACTTTGACTCAATAATCAGATAGGAGTACTCCTATTCACACCTGGCATACAGAAATTTATCTAAAATGCAATTCATATATTCCAAACATCTCGGACCAAAAGATGGAAAGGAAAGCCTTCCTATGTGGTCAACAAGACATCTAAAACATCTTCCCTACACCTAAACAAGGTACGCATGACCCGATTATATTACAAGAATATCCAACAAGCACAACCCATAAAAAAGATAATGATCATTGCCCCATTTCTTTCTCTCTAAATCATGTTATTTGGAAATCATCGAGAGGTCATTGAAATGCGCACAAAATAATATAAGTGAAAAAGACAAAGATAAAGTAAACAAACAAGCTAATGTTCTTCATACCACTAGCCAAGACTAAACTATGGTAATGCCTAATGTTGATGTCCATTGTAGGAAGGATTCATCCTAGGACATGATGTTATCAGATGATGGTGAGACTAATTGGATGATGCGATATTGATACTTCGAGTTGACTAACTTGCTTACCTACTGACCTAGACTTGAGACTTTGACGATTAGGTTTTCACTTTTGAATATGCTAGACTTGTTTTCGACAGTTTCACCAAAGGTTCAGATTAACAATGATTTATTTTGAGTGATGCTTATTTCGGGTGAAAGTGAGATGAGATGGATGGATTTTTCAAATATTTGGATGTTTTTGGTTTTTTTTTAATGTTTTGAGGTTGTTTTGGGTTTTCTAAAGATGTTTTACAAATGTTTTGATTTTTGATTTTTTGATGTTTTTGGTTTTTTTGAGATTTTGGCCAAGAACCTAACCTAAAGACCTATCCTAGGGGTCTCGGGAGCTAATCAATAGATTAGCCTTGCCTACGTTATACACATAGAGACCATGTAGTTCGACTAACAAAAACTTGATTTATTAATGAGATATGAATAAATGGATTGCTAGTTTATTGTGACGGCCTCCTAAAGGACTAACCTAGGTTGTCTCGGGTGTTGATCAACAAATTAACCTTACCTACGTTCAAGCTCAGAGATGACGTAGTTTGACAGGATGACTCTATTTTTTATCTTTTTGGATTTTTGACATGTTTTTGGATTTTTTAATTTTATGAATGTTTTTAGGTTTTTTTATTTTAAGGAAGACTTCAAGGATATACACGAATCTAATCCGATGCAGGTAAAAGAACATGCCCCCAGTGTGATGCGATAGACTACTTCGATATAGGTAGGAAAAACTAACTTTAGGAATATGCGAAGTAGTACTAGGGTGGAACATGATACAAACACAAGACCAAGCCATGATGTAGACACGGATGAGTGACAGAAGGAGATATGGGATGTGATGGATGATGGAAAGCGTGCAAAATAAGCCATGAAGATCCTGGTGGATGGAGAGTGTTTTATTTAAACAAGGTGCCTATTTTCCAGTTTTCACCAAGGTACTTGCCCAAAGTGCCACCAAAGTGGTTTTCACTAGAGGATGACTTTTATCTTTACCGTTTTCTAATTCTTTTTCTAAATTTTTTTTTGGATTTTTATATTTTTTGATATTTTTGTATTTTTGGTTTTACCCTTAAAAGATCAAGCATAAATTTTTTTGAAATGGGAGCTATTCATGGGCTCCTACAGAGGTTCACCTTTGAGCATTGATAGCTGATATGCTCCTGACTTGTAGCTTGTTGTGATGATAAATGGTTCCAACCAATTGGGTTCAAACTTAACCTTGCTATCTGGATTTGGCACATTTTTCTGATTCTCTTTCAATACTAGCTCGTCGACTTGGAAGGTTCGCCCCCTAATCTTCTTGTTGTAGCTTCGCTTGAGACAGTTCTGATAGACTTGAAAATGGTTTAAGGCATCTGTACGTCGCTCATCCAGTAGTTCCATCTCATTCAATCGTGACACCTGGTATTCTTCATCTGTGATGAGATTCTGCCATGATATTCTCAAGGATGGGAGCTCGATCTCAATGGGGAGTATGGCTTTTGATTTGTAGACTAGGGAGAAGGGAGTGGCACCTATTGGTGTGTGGATGCTTGTGTGGTAGGCCCATAAGGCTGGATTTAGTTGTAAATGCCAGTCATGACCAGCAACATTGACTATTTTCTAGAGGATGTTTGGGATGGTCTTATTGGTAGCTTATGCTTGGCCATTTCCTTGGGGATAATATGGAGTGGAAAAGCGATGTTGGATATTGAACTTTTTGCATACGTCACAAACATCCTAATTTTTGAAACATGCCCCATTATCTGAGATAATGGCTTGAGGGACACCGTATCAGAAAATAAGATAATTCAAGATGAACTTGTATATCTACTTTCTTGTGATGTAGGTCATGGGAATGGCCCCCACCCACTTCGTGAAGTACTCTATGGTGGTGATGATAAAATTATGCCCACTAGATGAGGTGGGGCTGATTTTACCAATGAGATCGAGCCCCCATTGTGAAAAGGGCCAAGGTGTGATAATTGGGTTGAGCTCCTGAGCTGGTGCATGGATGAGGTCCCCATGCTGCTGAAATTGCAAACACCTTTTGACATAATTGTGTGCTTCTCTTTCCATTGTAGGCCAACAGTACCCCATCCTCAATAGTTTCTTGGCCAAATTCATACCACTTGAATGTGAACCACAAGTGTTGTTATGTACCTCGATTAAAGCAGACAAGGCTTCTTCAGTGTTTAGGAAACATAAAAGGGTCCCTTCAATGTTTCTACGGTATAAGGTGTCACCTAGGATAACAAAGCGGGATGAATTTTTGACAAAGGCTCTTTTGAGGTTCGAGGTTATGGCGGCAAGGAGGACTCCTATTCTCAAGTAAGTGTATATATCATGGCACCAAGGATCACCGGGACCAATGATTTCACACACAAATTCGGACTCTGGTACCTCAAATTTTGGTATGAGAAGCTTCTCTATGAGGAATTCTTTCTTTGGGACGTTGTGTGAAATCTCTACGAGTGATCCGATTGTCGCCATTACATCTATTGCTCTATTATTTTCTCTTGGTAGTTGTTCAAATGTGATATCAATGAAGAACTCCTTAAGGCTTTCCGCCAACTTCTTGTATGGATTCAACTTGTCATCCTTTGTTTGATATTCATTATTGGTCCAGGAGCACCTAGGAAGCACCTAGGCAAATTACTAGGAAATAGGAAAGTTTTGTGAATTTTTGCTTTTCTTATGTTAAGGTCATGTGGACCATTGCTTTATGAGTTAGACTTAAGGAAGATCAGTTAGGAGCTATTAGTAGAGTTTATGTTATGAGTTTAGACACTCTAGATTAGTGGTTAGTGTTGTTTTGCAATTTTGGTTAGTTGGTTTTGCAATTTTGGCAAATAGGATTTGTGGTAACTTAACCGGCCATGGAACAATTAGGGCTCAAGCCTAACTGAGTTGGAGTGTTTACTTAAGGTGTGCCTCGACCAATGTGCAAGGTTGGAAGGCATAGAGAATATTTGTAAGTTTGAAAATTTGAAATAATGCTAATGAAGGACAGTGAGAATATTGATTGAAATTATGTGTTTTCCTGTGGACTGGTGATCAAGAGTGATCAGGGCCTATAGAATGCTATAGTTAGTGTTAATTTCTTTGATTTATGTTTGTGTGGTAGCATATAGAGTGTGAGTTCAATCGGAAAGTGTGTTGGTAGTTAATTCTTTGTTTTTTTGTCAATTTCTGACCTGACTGGTAAACTGGCAAGAATAGAGTCTTAGCTTCCTTTCCCACTGTACCTGGTGTATGGCCATTTGGGGATTGGAGCTATACTCCATGTATGTATAGAGGATAGGTTTAGGATTGTCCAAGAACGTAGGAGAGATGATCAAAAACTATTCCTAGGCGGGCTTGGCAGTGCCCGGCTAGGATAGTCAAAACACAGTGCAAAGCACTAAAGGTTGCAGGGGTGTCAATTCCCTGGAAAACCAAGGTGTGTGGTGGATGTAGGACAGCTTGTAGAGGTCTAGAAAGAAGGGTGGAGCCTTGACAAACCATAAGGAGGAAGCATTAGCTAACTATCCTCGAAGCAGGTCAAGAAATAGCCAAAAACAAGCCTAAAGTGGCTCAGTTCATAAACAGAGCAGGGTACAAATAGTACAGTCATCAAACCCCAAAAGTCATCAAGGTGTGAGCATAGGAAGCACAAATCCCAAGGAAATAACTTAGGTCATTTGGAGAATTTTAGAGAGGTTTCCACTTTTCTCGGGAGACCAAATTGGGTGCTCAAGGCTTGTAGCCTTTTTAAACCCTAGAAGAGGGTTTGGTGAGAGCGATGAAGAAATGAAGCTTGGTGGAAGATCAGGAACCCTAGAGGTATGGTCTTGAAGCCATGGAAGACATCACACACCCCTACATCAGATTTGTGAAGGTTGGATAGATAGCTAGCCCTAAGGAAGGTTGAGGGTTAAAGAGGAAATGGCAGAGAGAGCACCAAGATTGACTTGGTTAGGGAAATGGGGATGGTAGTAGGGTTGGCAAGGATAACCAGGGTGCCTAAAAAGCATTAGGGCCTATAGGTTAAGTTGGTGGAGAGTGACACCACAGGGGTTCTTGAGGACTAGGACCCAAGGAATGGAGCAGTGAGTGTTCCAACCAACCCTTCCCCATCAGATTGGTATCAGAGCCAGTGAAAGATTTGGGAGTGAACTTGTATGTCAGACTTGGAATCCAGTGGTTCCACAATCATGGTGACAAATTCTGAGTTGGAAAAGAAGGTTGAAGACCAAGAAGAAGATAATAGGAGACTAAGGGAAAGATTAGCACAATTGGAGGAGACATTGAGCAATGTACTAAACAAGGATGACGAGGATAGCAAAAGGGTACCTAAGCAAGAAGAGGTTGTAGAGGAGGACAAGATCCCTAAACCTGACCCTATTCTACAAGAGGAGCCTTTCTTGAAAGCAATGAAAGCTTTGAGTGGGAAGGCACTTGAAGGAATACCAATGTTCAGTGGAAAGATGGAAGTCGATCTTGTTATGGATTGGATAGAAGGTATGGAGAACCATTTTAAATGTGATGGAGTCACTGAAGCACAGAAGGTGAAGGTGGCTAAATCTAGATTGAGAGGATCAACTTTGACATGGTGGAAATTCATCCAAATAGAGAGGGAGAACGAAGGAAAGAAACCCATCTCAACTTCGAAAGGTATGGTTGCAAAGGTGAGAGAAGCCTACATGCCTGATGACTATGACATTAAACTACACAAGAAGAGACAAAGCTTAAGACAAAAAGACCTAGATGTGAATACCTACATAGAGGAGTTCCAAAAACTTTGTATGAGGTCTAATGTTTCAGAAGATGAAAGCCTCAAAGTGGCTAGATATCTTAATGGATTGAAATGGAACATTCAAGAGGAGATGGCTCTTTTGAGTCCAAAGACAATGCATCAATGCTATCAATTAGCTATCAAGATTGAGGAGAGAAGCAAGAGGAAGGAAGATCAGGCTTCTAAAGGCAGAGGTAAAGGCATAGATCATAGAGATCAAAGACGACAGTGTGGAGGCTACCAAGGTAGAGGTAATGAACAAAGAAACCAAGGAGAGTTCAAAACCACAAATCATGGCAATGGAACACCTTCTAGAGGGGGGTATAATAGAGGTAGAGGTTCTCAAGGAGGATCAAATAGAGGAAGAGGAGCAGGCAAGAGTAATTCCTATTTTGCAACCATGAAATGCTATCATTGTGGTCAAGTTGGACACCTAGCTTATAGATGCCCGGAGAAAGCATCATCATCAAGCAATGAGAAGAGAGTGGCTTATGCACAAGAGGACACCATGAGTCCTAAGGCAACTGAAATTAGTCATATTGAATCTGAGAATGGAGAGAGTTTGATGTTTAGAAGAGTGTTGATAAGACAACCAGTCAAAGAAGAACCCAAGCAAAGGAGAGCTCTATTTAGGGTAAGGTGCAAGATACTTGGTAAAGTATGCAAGGTAATAGTAGACTCAGGTTCCACAGACAATATAATCTCTGAGGAGGCAGTAATGAAACTGAAATTGAAGAAGGTACCCCACACCAATCCCTATAACATCACATGGCTTAACAAAGGGCAAAGTGTTTTGGTGAATGAACAAGTAACGGTGGAGTTTTCCATTGGAGGGTACAAGGGCAAGTTAGTTTGTGATGTCTTACCCATGGATGCATGTCATCTACTATTGGGTAGACCATGGCAATATGATAGGAGTGTTGTGTATGATGGTAAAGAGAATAAAATCTCATTTAAGAAGGAGGAGAAGACTTTTCAATTGCAGTCACTGTCAGAAGAAGATGAAGGACAGTCCAAGACACCAAGTGTGCTACTTAGTAGTGGGAAAGAGTTCCTCAACACCCTACATGAAGGTGGAGAATGATATGTAGTGTTATTGCAGTCCAAAGAGGAAGAGAAGCTTGAAAAACCAGTCATACTAGGAGCAGTCTAGAATTTACTTGATAAGTACAAGCACATAGTAAGTGATGGTACACCTGCAACTTTACCTCCCAAAAGAGCTATTAGCCATCAAATAGACTTCATACCTGGAGCATCATTACCTAACAAAGCAGCATATAAGTTGACACCGGATCAGAACTTGGAAGTAGCTAGACAAGTGCAAGAGTTGTTGGATCAGAAATTGATACAAAAGAGCATCAGCCCATGTGCAGTACCAGTAGTCTTGGCAACCAAGAAGGGAGGCAAATGGAGGCTATGTACTGATTCTAGAGCAATCAATAGAATCACAATTAGGTATAGGTTCCCTATTCCTAGAATTGAAGACTTAATGGATTGTCTTGGAGGGGCTCAATACTACACCAAATTGGATCTCAAAAGATTTAGCAAGACAGATAGAGGAGCATCTCAAACCTAGCACATTCATGTGGAGTTCAAGGATACTTAGAAGATTGCTTAAGAGGAGAAGTTGGCTATCAACCTGGAAAAGTGTGAATTTTTCAAACAAGAACTTGTATATTTGGGATTTGTAGTGTCTAAGGGATCATTGAAGATGGATCCAAGCAAGGTGGAGGCAATCATAAACTGGCCTACACCAACAACAGGGACTGAGGTAAGAAGTTTCCATGGATTGGCTCAATTCTATAGAAAATTCATAAGGAACTTTAGTGGTATTTATGCACCGGTCTTAGATACAATAAAAGGTGGTGTGAAAACCAAGTTTGTGTGGACTCAAGCAGCTAAGAGAGGGTTTGAGAAACTAAAACAAGAAGTAGCAACTCAACCCATACTCTTATTAACTAGTTTTGATAAATTGTTCACTGTTGAGTGTGATGCAAGTGGAGTGGCAGTTGGAGGAGTGCTAAGTCAAGAGGGCAGGCCTATAGCCTTCTTTAGTGAGAAGCTTAATGAAGCAATGAAGAAATATTCAACCTATGACTTGGAACTTTATGCTTTGGTCCAGTCACTTAGGAAATGGAGGCATTATCTTCTACCCAAGGAGTTTGTAGTCTTTACAGACAACCAAGCACTTAGCTATATGAATACCCAAGAGAAATTGAGCAATAGGCACTTGAACTGGATGGAATACATCCAAGCTTTTACCTTCACCATCAAGCACAAGAAGGGATAGATGAATAAGGTAGCAGATGCATTGAGCAGGAGGTTATTGACAGTTCAAGAGATATAAGTGAAAAGCATAGGGATTGAAAGCTTTAAAGATCTCTATGGAGAGGATGAAGATTTCTCAGAGGCCTATAAGGTATGTTTAGACTTTGAGAATCATTTTCATAGTCAGTATGCTGAATATACATTGCAAAGTGGTTTGTTGTTTAAAGGAAATCATTTTTGTGTTCCTAAAGGGTCAATGAGAGAAAACCTCATTCAAGAAAGCACAATGGCAGTCTTAGTGGGCATTTTGGCATCAATAAGACATTAGAGCTAGTTCAAAGATTTTACTATTGGCCTAAGTTGGCAAGAGATGTTAGAAAATATGTGAAATAGTGTGTTGTATGTATGAAAGCTAAGGGAGGAGCTAGTAATGCTGGTCTTTATCAACCCCTACCAATTCCTAACAGACCTTCGGAGTATGTGAGCATGGATTTTGTGGTAGGCCTTCCTAATACCAAAACTAGTTTTGATAGTGTGTATGTAGTGGTGGACAAATTTAGTAAAATGAGTCATTTTATACCTTGTAAAACTACTCATGATGCTAGTTACATAGCTCATCTCTTCTTCAAGGAGGTTGTAAGGATTCATGGCTTACCTTTGAGCATATTTTCAGATAGGGATGTTAAATTCATGAGTCATTTTTGGAAGACTCTATGGAGTAGATTGGGAACTAACCTATCATTTGGATCAGCCTATCATCCTCAGACCAATGGCCAAATAGAGGTGGTTAACAAGGTACTAGGTAACCTACTAAGGTGTCTAACAAAGGAGTATGGACAGACCTGGGATATGGTCATCTCACAAGCTGAGTATGCCTATAATGATAGTGTCAACAGAACTACAGGGAAAAGTCCTTTTGAGGTTGTGTATGGGATACACCCAAGAGGTATTTGTGAACTCAGAGATTTAGGAACCATGGAACATAGAAGTGGACATGCCGAAGACTTTAGTTAGACCATGAAAGAGATATAGGAGCAGGTGAAGAAGACAGTCACCGAAGCTACACAAAAGTTGAAGGAGAAGGTAGATTAGTCAAGAAAGGATGTACAATTTACAGTGGGTGATTATTTCATGGTTCACCTCAACAAGTCCAAGTTGTAGAAGGGAGTCTCAACCAAGCTCCAGATGAAGAGAGTAGGACCATGCAAGATCTTGGCCAAGTATGGCAAAAATGCATACAAGGTTGAACCACCTACTAACTTAGGAATCTCACCGATTTTCAATGTTGCTAACTTGATCAAATATAAGGGATCAGTCAAGGAAATGGATCAGGATAGTCAAGAGATCTTCAAGGACATCAGCAACATACCCCTACCTACTCAGGACAAGCACCAAGCTGAGAAAATCTTGGAATCAAGGGTACAAAAGTCTACAAGACACAAGGTGTACATGGAGCACCTTGTCAAGTGGAAGCATAAGCATGAGTTAGAAGCTACATGTGTACCACAGGATCAGTTCAAGAAGCTTGGTATTGATTTTTCATTGCTCTCTCCTTCTACTTCTTAGTGTTCATGCAGGGAGGCGGAGAATGGTATAGGAGCACCTAGGAAGCACCTAGGCAAATTACTAGGAAATAGGAAAGTTTTGTGAATTTTTGCTTTTCTTATGTTAAGGTCATGTGGACCATTGCTTTATGAGTTAGACATAAGGAAGATCAGTCAAGAGCTATTAGTAGAGTTTATGTTATGAGTTTAGACACTCTAGATTAGTGGTTAGTGTTGTTTTACAATTTTGGTTAGTTGGTTTTGCAATTTTGGAAAATAGGGTTTGTGGTAACTTAACTGGCCATGGAACAGTTGGGGCTCGAGCCTAACTGAGTTGGAATGTGTACTTAAGGTGTGCCTCAACCAATGTGCAAGGTGGAAAGAATAGAGAATGTTTGTAAGTTTGAAAATTTGAAATAATGCTAATGAAGGATAATGAGAATATTGATTGAAATTATGTGTTTTCTTGTAGACTGGTGATCAGGAGCGATCGGGGCCTGTAGAATGTTTTAGTTAGTGTTAATTGCTTTGCTTTACATTTGTTTGGTAGCATATAGAGTGTGATTTCAATCGGCAGGTGTGTTGGTAGTTAATTCTTTGTTTTCTTGTCACTTTCTGACCTGACTGGTAAACTGGAAAGAATGGAGTCTTAGCTTCCTTTCCCACTGTACCTGGTGTATGGCCATTTGGGTATTGGAGCTAGACTCCATGTATGTACATATGATAGGTTTATGAGTGTCCAAGAAGGCAGGAGAGATGATCAAAAACTGTTCCTAGGCGGGCTTGGCAGTGCCCGGCTAGGACAGTCAAAACACAGTGCAAAGCACTAAGGTTGCAGGGGTGTCAATTCCCTAGCAAACCAAGGTGTGTGGTGGATGCAAGAGAGCTTGTAGAGGTTTGGCAAGAAGGGTGGAGCCTTGATAAACCATAAGGAGGAAGCATTAGCTGACTATCCTCGGAGCAGGTCAATAAATAGCCAAAAACAAGCCTAAAGTGGCTCAGTTCATAAACAGAGCAGGGTACGGATAGTACAGTCATCAAACCCCAAAAATCATCAAGGTTTGAGCATAGGAAGCACAAATACAAAGGAAATAACTTAGGTCATTTGGAGAATTTTAGAGAGGTTTCCACTTTTCTCGGGCTAGGAGACCAAATTGGGTGCTCAAGGCTTGTAGCCTTTTTAAACCCTAGAAGAGGGTTTGGTGAGAGCGATGGAGAAATGAAGCTTGGTGGAAGATCAAGAACCCTAGAGGGATGGTCTTGAAGCCATGGAAGACATCACACACCCCTGCATCAGATTTGTGAAGGTTGGATAGATAGCTAGCCCTTAGGAAGGTTGAGGGTTAAAGAGGAAATGGCAGAGAGAGCACCAAGATTGACTTGGTTAGGGAAATGGGGATGGTAGTAGGGTTGGCCAGGATAACCAGGGTGCCTAACAAGCATTAGGTCCTATAGGTTAAGGTGGTGGAGAGTGACACCACAGGGGTTCTTGAGGACTAGGACCCAGGGCATGGAGCAGTGAGTGTTCCAACCAACCCTTCCCCATCAATTATTTACCTAGTTGATTAGAGTTGTGAGTCTTTGTAGACCTTAAGTGCCATGATCTACCATTGCACTATAATTATTAGCCCTATGATAAGAGCCTCGTATTTCGTGATGTTGTTTGTGCACGAGAATGACATATTGTATGATTTAGGTATGCAATCCCCTTACGGAGTGATGAAGAAGATTCCCGCTCCTGACCTGTGTTGTGTGTAGGACCCATCAAAGTACATTTTTCAGTGATCTACTACACTAAGGTTGAAGATTGATTCACCGGGAAACTCTGAAACAAGTGGATTTTTTGCATATATTGGTGCTTCTTCCATTTGATCTGTGATTTCTTGTCCTTTAATAGCCTTGTGTTATACATACTCAATGTCATGCTTTATCAAAATCATAACCCACTTCACCGTTCATCCTATGAGAGTTGCTTTGGAAAGTAGATGCTTGAGTAGGTCTATTTGTGAATTAGCTTGATTTGATGTGCTAGCATGTAATGTCTAAATTTTTGTGCTGCAAACACGACTTCTAGGTAGGCTTTCTCAATGGGTGTGTAGTTTAGCTCATGTCCAACCATGGTCCTATTGATGTAGTAAATAGCTCTCTCCTTCCTATTTTTTTCATGTTGTGCTAAGAGAGCATCAAGGGCCATTGTTGTAGCTGATATATATAAGATCAAGGGTTTGCCTAGAATTGGTGGCATACGGACTGGTGGTGTGAGAAAGTACTCCTTGATCTTGTTGAATGCCTGGTCATACTTCTCATCCCATTTGTATGCTACCCCCTTGTGGAGTACATGAGAATATGGGATTTCCTTGTCTGCTAGTTGCGCTATGAATCGGTGGATGGATTAGAGTCTCTCTTGTAGGCCTCTTAGCTATTTCAATGTCTTTGGTGCCTCCATTTTGAGGATTCCTTTGACTTTGGCAGGGTCTACCTCGATTCCTCTCATAGATATTATGTACCCTAGGAGCTTGCCCGATTGTACCCTAAAGAAATACTTCTTTACATTAAGTCAGACCTTATACTTTTCTAGTCTATCAAAAATGGAGCTTAGAGCTGATATATAATGTCATCTTTTTTTTGACTTGGCCAGTACGTCGTCCACATAATCTTCCATAGTTTTGTGAATCATTTCATGGAAGATCAATGTCATGGCCCTTTGATAGGTAGCTCCTGCATTCTTCAACCAAAATGATATCATGTTCCAACAATATGTCCCCCATGGGCAAGTGAACGTTGTTTTGTGTTGGTCTTCTTTAGCTATCATGATCTAATTGCATCCTGAGAATCCATCCATTAGTGATAGCATCTTATTTCCATGATCATATCAATGTTTGGAAGTGTAAAATCATCTTTGGGACATGCTTTGTTCAAATCTCTGAAATCCATGTAGATGCAGATGCTCCCAGTGGGCTTTGAAACAGGTACAAGTTTTGAAACCCACTCTAGATAATCGATTGGCCATATGAACCCTGCATCTAGGAGCTTCTGTAATTCCATTTTGACCAACAATGCTATCTAGGAATGCATTTTCCTTATCTTTTGTCTCACTGGCTTTGCTTTGGGATATGCAACTAAGTGATGAACCACAACCTCCAGATCAAGCCCAGGCATGTCGGCATAGGTCCATGCAAATTTTATCTTTCTTTCCTTTAGGAATGTAGCTAGGAGTTCTTGTTCTTCTATGAGAAGTGACTCGGCATAAAATGTTGTGTGGTAATTCTTTTGTTCCCAAATTAACTGGATTGCACTATTCTGCTAGAACCGTTGACTTCTCTTGATGAATGAAACTAGGAGGCAGATTGAATCCTTCATCCTCCGGTGCCTCAGAGAGGTTTTCACCGTTGAATGCATCCTTTATTTTTATTTTTTTCGATTTATAGAATGCCACAGTGTGGTTTTCACAAAAAAGACCTAGAGATAATTCTCAATTTTCACTTTTACGACTGAAGGATTCAATCATTTCCCCGTAATAGGCTTGTGTATCTAGTATGATGTCAAACCCATCTTTATGATCTCCATATGGTACCGTATCCTGCAATCCCATGAATTCTGAGAGTGCCTCATCATTTTTGAATGCGTCTAGAATTGGTGGTCCTCGTTGGTTGTAATCGATGAGTTGGGGATAGACTAGGTTTATTGCATGGGTTTTATGGGTTGACTCAAAAGATAGGGTGTTGATCATTAATAGGGAGGAATCTTTGAAAAGCATAGGCAACTCAGTTATGGGATCCTCATCACTACTACACACATCAGTTATGTCAAAGGTAAATTTTCAAGGACTCGACCTATGGATACAGGTAACTAAAGGGTGACTTTTGATAGCTGAGGGGGAGCTTTGACCTTTCTAATCGAGGCACCTCTACCAAGTATGGTCACCTTCGAAGGGGTACATCTAAGGTCAAGATTTATCTTACGCATCTCAAGAATGAGAGGCACTAGAAGACCATTGTCATTCTGCCCAAGCTTCTTGTTTCTGTTATAGCCCATACCAAGCATCATTTATAATCCTTTGATACTTTCATCCATGGGAAGATTAGGCATGGGCCTTTCATCTTGGTATAGCAAGCTTGATATGTCTCTTTCATCTACTATTTCCCTACTTAGATCCCCCCAGCATATAAATCTAGAAGGATTTGCCCTGAAATTTTGGGATGAGGTTTCAGCTGGTTGGGGTTGTCCATGTGCCCTAGGAGATTGAGGTAACTTTCCTAGTACACAGGCATTTTTCTTCATTTTGTAGTCCCCACAGCCGTTGTCTTGGATAATGACCTTGATTTCAAATACATCTAGAATGGTGGGTGTCTTTGTCCCAGAAGTGGAGGCAATAGTAGATGGGTCTACATACGGAGTTGAAGGGCCTTCATCATTCTTTGGGACTTGAAGGAATTTATAGTATTTTGCTTCCAAGTTTTCATTGTAAGCAAAGGGCTCAGGATCATCATAGATCGTGACCTCTTCATTTTGATATGAGAACTTGATGCACTGATGGAAGGTCGATGCAACATCTTGCATCCCATGGATCCATGGACACCCCAGGAGGATATTATAAGGTAAATCAAGGTCCGGGACCTGGCAGGTGGTTTCCATAATGGTTGGACCTACTTGAATTCGGATTTGGATAGTGCCCTGAGACACTCTTTCTTGGTCATCATAAGCTCTAATCGTGATTCCCTTTCCTTTTTCAATGGAGTCCTCAGAGAATCCAAAATTCTTTATGATCTTGAGAGGACAGATGTTTAGACCTACACCCCCATCCACCAAAAACCTTTTGAATATTTTTTTCTAAACCAGGACTTCAAGGTGGAGTGCACGATTGTGATATGGTTGGGTGGGGAAGTCTTGATCAGAAAATGTGAGGAGATTTGGGGTGGTAATGTTTCCAACCATAGCTTGGAATTGTTCAATATCAAGATTGACAGAAACGGTAGATGAAGCCAATGCTTCCTCAAGGATTTCTCTATGGGCAGATGAGATCTTCAGTAACTCCATGATGGAGATCTAAGCAAGAGTTCTTTTCAGCTAGTCCAAGACATTATATCCATTAGGAGAGGATTTCAGATTTGAGGTGTATTGTGCATGTTTTGCACACATGCCCCGCCGTGGGCAAGGACCCCTTCTTTTCACTCCAAATGGGTTGCTTTGCTCCTGTCTCATTTTGCGTGCCCCTTTCCTAGAGCCTAAATTGGTCATGTGTCATCACATGATCGAATTCCCTTGACCAAATTCACCTACCTGAGTTTCGCTAAGTATTTTGCTTTCGCAGAGGTGCCCCAACGGGTTTCCCTTTGCTTGTTGCCCCGACGTCCTCCAAGCTTGGTCCCTGCTTGCTCAATTCACTTTTTCCCTCATTTTTTGACTCTGGGGACAAGTTTCCAATGGATTTGGGATGTGTTTTTGGTGCCTAAGTGAACTTTTAGGGTTTCGTTAAGTTTCAGGAAGTTGCAGAATTTTCATTCTAGAACTCCACCCCTTCGTGGCCATTTCTGGAACTTCGTCCCTCCTTTGTAATTTTTCCTTTCATCCACCTCGGTGTTTTGGCTCCCGAAACCCAACCCTTCCATGGCCATTTCCAGAACTCCACCCCTTCATGGCCATTTTTGGAGCTTCATCCCTCCTTTTTTCATTTTACCTTTCGTTTGCCCCTAATGTTTTGGCTCCCGTAACCCGGCCCCTTCGTGGCCATTTCTGGAACTTCATCCCTCCTTTGTCATTTTTCCTTCCATCTGCCCCCATCATTTTGGCTCCCAAAATCTGGCCCCTCCATGGCCATTTCTGGAACTCCATCCCTTCATGGCTTTTTCCGGAACTTCATCCCTCCTTGGTTGTTTTGCCTTCCATCTGCCTTGGGCGTTCCAGCTCTTGGAACCCGGCCCTCTGTGGCCATTACTAGAACTCCACCCCTCTATGGCTATTTCTAGAACTCCATCCCTCCTTTTCCATTTTGCTTTCCATCCGCCCTGGTGTTCTAGCTCCCGGAACTCGGCCCCTCTGTGGCCATTTCCGGAACTCCACCCCTCTGTGGTCATTTTCGAAACTCCATCCCTCCTTGGTCATTTTGCCTTTCGTCCACCCTTGACGTTTTGTCTCCCAGAACCTGACACCTTCGTGGATGTTTCCAGAACTCCACCCCTTCATGGCCATTTCTGGAACTCCATCCCTCCTTTGTCATTTTTCCTTTCGTCTACCCCCGGCGTTTCGGCTCCCGAAACCCAGCCCCTCCATGGCCATTTCTGGAAATCCACCCCTCTGTGGCTATTTCTGGAACTCTATCCCTCCTTTTTTGTTATGCCTTTCATCCTCCCTCACATTCCAGCTCCCAAACCCCAGCCCCTCCATGGTCATTTTCGGAACTCCACCCCTTTGTGGCCGTTTCCGGAACTTCGTCCCTCCTTTGTTGTTTTGCCTTCCATCTGCCCCCGATGTTCCGGCTCCTCCGTGGCCATTTCCAGAACTCCACCCCTCTGTGGTTGTTTCTAAAACTCTTTGCCTCCTTTGTCATTTTTCCTTTCGTCTACCCCCGATGTTCCAGCTCTCGGAACCCGACCCCTCCGTGGCCGTTTTCGGAACTCCACCCCTCCGTGGCCATTTTCAGAACTTCATCCCTCCTTGGTCATTTTCTCTTTCGTTTGCCCCTAGCATTCTGACTCCCAGAACCCAACCCCTCTATGGTTGTTTCCAAAACTTTCCTTCTGAGTCGCCATCCCTTTATGGTTGTTTTGCCTCCCATCCATCGTTCGCCTTCCCTCTGTCATCCGCCATCGCCTGTTGCCTGCCATTCGTCGTCTTTCGGCCCTATGGCGCTGGCACCCTAGAGCACACATTAATGTTTATGGTCCAAATGAGCTCCAAATATGAATATTATGATCTTTTGGTGATACATGGATGGATCTAACAAGGAGTTTGCAAGCTTTTACTAACATTTGCCTTGATTTGTGTATGAAAGCACTTATGGCACTTCATGCATGCAGGATTCAAGAAGCCTACCGTGGGTCCGTCGAGGAGACCCATTGAGAAAGTTAAACAAGGAAAAGCACATAGCTCCTATCACCATTCACTTTATGACCACTTATGTTTGTAGCACCCATAAAAAGAGCTAGCATTAGAAGAAGGCCTGTGCCAAGGAAGTCAATGATAAAATGCAAGGGGGTGGCCTTGATGAAAGCATGAGGGAGTTGTCCTAATTTTCACCAAATGATGTTGATGACAAAATGCAAGGGGGTGACCTTGAAGAAAGCATAAGGGAGTTGTCCTACTTTTCACCAGATGATGGTGATCTTTAAGGAGATGTCTGCCAGAATCAGGGGCAACCAATCCATTGATTCTAGTCATCGACATGCCCATTTGATCCAATGAAGAATGTTGCAAGTCCATCAAGCAAAGGGAAGCTTTCAGGTAGTTTTAACTACAATAAAATGGAAATCAACTAGAAGACAAAACTACTACAGCACCTGAGCACTAAAAGACAAAATAGGGAAAATACAAAAAATGTATTTTAAATTGTTGAATATTGTGGGGTAGGTGAAGCCCTAGTGCAATAAAATTTCGGCCACATAATGTAATTCAATCATAGCCATTCGTTTGAGCTTTGGAAAACTATAATAGGGGTCACCCCTCATTTGTAAATGGTTGGAGAGCTAGTGTAAAGGCATTTTGCACCAATAGAAAGCAGCATTGCATGATTTGTGGGTGTTTCCTTTTGAGTTTTCTCATTATGTGTGCATGGTTCTACTTCCCTGTTAGTTTAGTTGTTAGTTTCTTGAAGGGAAGTGATGATGTTGTTTTCTGCTATAGTATTTGATGAATTTCTAGCTCATACTTTTTGTGGTTTGTTGATGATGAATCGCTTTGTAAAGCTAGTTTGAGCTTCTTTAATTTACTATTGCAACTTAGTTCGCTTGCATGTTCATGATGTGTGCATGCAAACTGAAAATATACAGCCCTTAGAAGATTGCACTAGTTTTGTGTAACTGTAGGATCCTCTTGGCCAAGCAAAACCTAGTTTAGGGAGTTTTTCTACTATATCAGCCTCCATGATCATTGTTCATTCATAGTTTAAGGTCTAGGAACTTACTCTCTTCCCTGCTCTTTTTCCTTTTTTTTAATAAGTGGTCTTAGGCAAGGTACATTGCACATTATAAAGCTAAATTTGATGTTGAAATGGAGTTCTAGACTATTGTTTGAACTTGCAACAAATACACAACAACTCTCCCATCGTAAGAACTCCATTTGTAGACCCAACTTCCCACACTTTGTAACTCATCTGTAAGACCACCTTGTGATTCCAGCAAATCACATAAATCAACTGAGATATTCCAAGCACTATCAAGACCTGACATTAGAGACCTTGGGATAGTGTTTTGCAATTTCATTGTGGAAGATTGTCTTTCAAGAGAGGTGATGCACCTATACATTACCAGTGTTGAGAAGTGCATAAAAAACACATCAATAAGGTGGATTCCCTAGGTGGTTGTGATGACCCAAAAATGGTGACTTTTCTGCTCTGTGTGGTGACTCCACAATCAGCTTTGGCCCCCTTGATGTTAACAACAGTGACCCATTCATCTAGGGATGTGACAACATGGTCGTGCACATGGTTCACATTGGCATGAGTGATGAGTGAAGACATCATCACTCATGTCAAGGGCAGTTTGAAGAAGTTGGAGAAACCAACTCTCAATGAAGGCGAGTCATCCCTTGAGGTAGGAGAGCTCTCAACATTTGGAGGACAATAAAGTAAATATGAACCAGGAAATTTGACACAAGTTGTTGTTGGGACAACAGGCGTAGAAAATGAAAACCAAGAAGGAGTAGAGTGCCTTGGGGCAACAAGTAGTCTAGATGAAAATTCAGCTAGAAAGAAATCAGAAGGTTGTCCCTCCATCAATGAAAGGAAGTCCTCCACTCAAGAAGAGGAATGGTTGGCAGTTGAAGATGAATTAACAAAATTTGCAGCAGTGCATGCTGGAGCAGCCAATAAAGATGTCAAAAATCAGAAAGAGGAAGAGGTTGACAGCTTCAAAACAGCAGAAAATGATGACGAGAGTATAAGTGAAATAATATTAGAAGACCTCTCCTTCGTTAATGATAGTGATCGAGAATCTAAAAATGAAATTTTCGAGGAGTGGGAACAACCTCTCACCACGGATGTCTACCATCAAGCTTTTTTTTCCAGTGATGATGAGGACCAGTAGCGGAAAGATATGACTAGCTCATCTCCAGATTAGCAAAGGATTGGTCAGAGATGAAATACCAAGTGGATTTGGAGGTGCTACAACTGCTGAATTGGTGCAGACTTCATGATTCATTGCACTCAGATTTCACATGCGATTTGTGCCAAGAAGCCATCAATCAAGTCAAAGAACAAGCAAGGTAGCCAAGCATGCCACTTCCTACAGCTGCTTTAAGGATGGAACGTGAGGATCAAGAGCCCGAGCCAAGTGACAACCTAGCTGAAGGCATACCTCAAGAGGATGTCAAGATAGCAATAGAAGAAGGAAAAAAATAAAATCTTGAGCTTTTGAGTGATGAATTAGATCAAACAAGAAGGTTGTCCACCAGTTATCAAGAATTTCTCCCTCTTGAGGAGCATTTGTGCACCATGGATGATGGGCTTTATGGCGAGTCCTTGGAGGAAAATAAAGTAGTGGATTTTGGTCCCCTTGATGAGGTGCCATCAATTGATGACTTCTTTCCGTTAGGAACTATACTGAGGAGGTATGCTCATGTCGAGGAAGACAACATCCCAGAGGACGATAGCGATGAATAAATACTCCTTGAGCCTCCGAACAGTGATGCACTAGAGTTTCTAGATTGGGAAAGAGGTTCCTTATCCATCTATAGCGATAGTGAGCAAGGGGAAATGAGTGAATGTCATGATGATATCCATGAAAAACAAAGAGAAGAAGACAAAGGTGGGGGTGTTGAGATAGATGCCAACAAAGATGAAGCCCCTTGTCAACTACAAGATTCAACTTGGAGTCCTTCTTCCATGATCATTGTTGATCCTCCTTCATATTCAGATGGCTACAATAGGATAGATTCATGCATGTCATTGTCCCACAACATTGAACACCACATAAATAAGGAAAACACTTGGGAAACGAAGTGGGACAATGCGCTACCTTTTGAGGACAGCAATCAAGTGGACACTAGGTTTGCAGAAGATCAATGAGATGAAGTCTATCTTCTTGAAGAACAGCTGATAGGGATTATCAATCCCACGCAAGCCATGGAAGAAGTGTTTTCTTCCTTGTTCTCCCTACCTTATGCAGGCTTGATGCCTAAAATGTTACACCCTCCACCATGCCCACCCGAGGTTGCTAATGCAAAGACTAACAATGCAATGCTCACTCTCGACTTTCAAACGCTGCCACAATTGCACGATGAAATCCAGGTTCTATCCTTCCTTGCTCCTGTTAGTTGTCATAGCTGCACTTATCATTTTGATTATGGGAATGAGGGGAGGAAAACATGTTTATGGATTAACCATGGGTTTAGCGAGCCTCCTCAATTACTGATTTTCCTTGACCGAGTGACTGAAATCAAGTGTTGCAACATTGAACTTATTTTTTTTGAATATAAAGATAAATTTGCATGGTTAAGAATGATAACGATTGCCCATTTTCTTATGCATGCACTGTGAAATCCAATGAGTGTTGATGTTAGTTCGCCTTGCTTGAACATAGTGCTTTGTTAATATCTCTTTGTACATAGCTCATTTTTGAGTAGTGTAGATTTCATGTAAATACTTCGCTTTCCTGCTTTCCTTAGGTTAGTTGGTTTGTTGTAGGTTGATTGCTTTAGAGTAGTTTCTTCGTTGTTTTCTTTCATTGTCCCGCTTTGGTTGGTTTTGGTGTTTGCTTTTCATTCGCTTTGCTTCTGATTTGTTTATGTTTGCTACTGCTTTTCTCAGGATCCCTCTGCTTTTGGTTGGGCACATTTGTGCACACAACAACCACCTTTATTGTCTGGGGTTGTTCTATGAATTTCTTTGTCAAACTCTAATCAAGTTTTCAGAGTGGATGGTGAGGATTTTATGTTAGTGTCAAGTGATCTGAGTGTTTGATTCAAAGAGGATAAGTCCTTGGTTGATCTCATTCCCGATGTATTCTTAAATCTTATATCTTTTACATATTTTAAGAATTAGGAGGTCATTGTAGGTCCTTTGTGAAGTCTAGTTAAGTGAAAAATCTAAAATTCTACTTTAGCGCCACTGTGATTCTCAGCCCTGAGCGTGAGTTTCAATGCTTATAGGTTGAAATAAAAAGAAAGAAAAATATTACAAATCAAGAGAAAAGAAATTCAAATTTTCAGAGGCATCCGAGCAACTCTACCAAGGCTATGGACGCCCGGCCGGTAGTAGAGCAATGTTCAGGAGAATCACAGTGACAACCTCATCAGGGCTATGGGTGCCTAACTAGCAGTGAGGAAATGTCCCAAATTCTTTTGGAGTTAGAATAAACTATGTAGCTTAACTTGACGGAGCTTGGGTTCCTGTAGCAACTGAAGGATGGAAATTGACGCAACTGCACACACTTGGATTTTCAGCATACTGAAGGTTGGATTAGCTAGTGGTTTTGATCCTATGGTTGAGCATCTAGCTTGTTTTCCCTAGCGTGAGGATCAGAACCAAATATTCTAGGTTAGTGATTCCAGTTTGTCATCAAAATTCTCTAGAGAATTTTCCTAGCGAAACACTATTCGTTGTGCATGTTTTGCACACACACCCTGCCATGGGTAGGGACCCCCTCTTTTCGCTCCAAATGGGCTGCTTTGCTCCTATCTCATTTTGTGTGCCCCTTTCCTAGAGCCTAAATTGGTCATGTGTCATCAAGTGATCAAATTCCCCAAACCAAATTCACCTACCTGAGTTTATCTACGTCTTTGTTTGTTGCCTCGACATCCTTCGAGCCTGGTCCCTACTTGCATGATTCACTTTTTCCCTCATTTTTTGACTTTGGGGACAAGTTTCCAATGGATTTGGGATGTTTTTGTGGTGCCTAAGTGAACTACTAGGGTTTCATTAAGTTTTTGAAAGTTGCAAAATTTTCATTCTGGAACTCCACCCCTCAGTGGTTGTTTCCAAAACTTCGTCCCTCCTTTGTCATTTTTCCTTTCGTCTGCCCCAACATTCTGGATCCCAGAACCTGGCCCCTCCGTGGCCATTTCCGAAACTCCACCCCTTCGTGGCCATTTCTAGAACTATGTCCCTCCTTTGTCATTTTTCCTTCTATCCGCCCCTAGCATTCTGGCTCCTAAAACCCGGCCCCTCTGTGGCCATTTCCAGAACTCCACCCCTTCATGGCCATTTCTAGAACTTCATCCCTCCTTTTTTGTTTTGCCTTCTGTCTGCCCCCAATGTTCTGGCTCCTAGAACCTGGCCCCTCTGTGGCCATTTTTGAAACTCCACCCCTTCGTGGCCTTTTCCAGAACTTCATCCCTCCTAGGCCGTTTTGACTTTCGTCCGCCCCTAGCGTTTCGGCTCCCAGAACCCGGCCCCTCCATGGTCGTTTCTGGAACTTTGTCCCTCCTTTGTTATTTTTCCTTCTATCCGCCCCCAATATTCTAGCTCATGAAACCTGACCCCTCTGTGGCCATTTCTGGAAATCCACCCCTCTGTGGCCGTTTTCGAAACTCCGTCCCTCCTTGGCCATTTTTCCTTTTGTCCACCCCTAGCGTTCCGACTCCCGGAACTCGGCCCCTCCATGGTTGTTTCTGAAACTCCACCCCTCTGTGGCCATTTCTGGAACTCCATCCCTCCTTTATCATTTTGCCTTCCATTTGCCCCCGGCGTTTCGGTTCCTGGAACCCAGCCCCTCTGTGGCCATTTCCGGAACTCCACCCCTCTATGGCTATTTTCGGAACTTCATCCCTCCTTGGCCATTTTTCCTTCCATCTGCCCCTGATGTTTCGGCTCTCAGAACCTGGCCCCTCTGTGGTTGTTTCTGAAACTTTCCTTCCTGGTCGCCATCCCTCCATGGTTGTTTTGCCTCTCATCCATCGTTCACCTTCCCTCTATCATCCACCATCACCCGTCGCCCGTCGTTCATCATTTTTCTACCCTGTGGTGCCCGCACCTTGGAGCACGCATTAATGTTTATGGTCCAAATAAGCTCCAAATATGAATATTATGATCTTTTGATGATGCATGGATGGATCTAACAAGGAGTTTGCATAGTTTGACTAACGTTTGCCTTGATTTGTGTATGAAATAACTTACGACATTTCATGCATGCAGGATTGAAGAAGCCTACAGTGGGTCCATCGGGGAGACCCATTGAAAAATCTAAACAAGGAAAAGTACATAGCTCCTATCACCATTCACTTTATGCCCACTTCTCTTTGTAGCACCCATCAATAGAGTTGGAATTAGAAGAAGGCCTGTGCCAAGGCAGACAATGACAAAATGCAAGGGGGTGGCCTTGAAGAAAGCATACGGGAGTTGTCCTACTTTTCACCAGATGATGGTTATGTTTAAGGGGTTGTCCACCCAAATCAGGGGCAACCAATCCATTGATTCCATTCATCGACAGGCCCGTTTGATCCAATGAAGAATGTTGCAAGTCCATCAAGCAAAGGAAAGCTTTCGAGCAATTTTAGCTATAGTAAAAGGGAAATCAGCTAGAAGACAAAACTACTACAACACCTGGGCACTAAAAGACAAAAGATGTATTTTAAATTGTTGAATATTGTGTGGTAGGTGAAGCCCTAGTGCAATCAAATCTGGGCCACATAATGTAATTCAATCCTAGAAATTCATTCGAGCTTTGGAAAACTATAAATAAGGGTCTCCCCCTCATTTGTAAATGGTTTGAGAGCTGGTGTAAAGGCATTTTACAGCAATAGAAAGCAACATTGCATGATCTATGGGTGTTTCCTTTTGAGTTTTCTCATTATGTGTGCATGGTTCTACTTCCCTATTATTTTAGTTGTTAGTTTCTTCAAGGGAAGTGATGATGGTGTTTGTTGTTATAGTATTTGATGAATTTCTAGCTCATGCTTTTTGTGGTTTGTTGATGATGAATCACTTTGTAAAGCTAGTCTGAGCTTCTTTAGTTTACTACTACAACTTAGTTCACTTGCATGTTCATCATGTGTACATGCAAACTAAAAATCTGTAGTCCTTAGAAGAGTGCACTGGTTTTGTGTAACTATAGGATCCTCTTCGCCAAGCAAAACCCAATTTAGGGAGTTTGTCTACTGTAGCAACCTCCATGATCACAGTTCATTCGTAGTTTCAAGTCCAGGAACTTACTCTCTTCCCTACTCTTTTTCCTTTTTTTAATAAGTAGCCTTAGGCAAGGTTCATTGCACATTATAAAGCTAAATCTAATGTTGAAATGGAGTTCTAGACTCCTGTTTGAGCTTGCAGTAAATGCACAGCAAATCTCCCATCCTAAGAACTTCATTTGCAGACCCAACTTCCCACACTTTGTAACTCATCTATAAGACCACCTTGTGATTCCAACAAATCACATAAATCAACTGAGATATTCCAAGCACTATCAAGACCTGACATTAGAGACCTTGGGATAGTGTTCTACAATTTGATTGTGGAAGATTGTCTTTCAAGAGAGGTGATGCACCTATGCCTTACCTATGTTGAGAAGTGTATAAGAAACACATCCACAAGGTGGATTCCCTAGGTGGTTGTAATGACCCAAAAATGGTGACTTTTTCGCCGAATGTGGTGACTCCACAATCAGATTTGGCTCCCTTGATGTTAAAAAAAATGACCCATTCATCTAGGGATGTGACAAAATGGTCGTACAGATGGTTCACATTGGCATACTTATTTTTTCCTTTGTTACGATCCGACATCAAATTCATGTATGTCTTAAGGTCCTGATTTCTAGCTGGTTGTTCCACATTTATGATCTTGTCATCGATGAGGTCTTGGATTAGATTTTTTAGCTTCATGTAATTGGTTGTTGTGTGCCCCTTGATTTTATGAAAATCACAAAGGTATTTTTCATTGTACCATGGTGGTTTCACTTGGGGTTCTTGGTAATTCTCATAAGTGGGGATTTTAATGAGATTCTCATTTACTAGTTTCTTCATGATGGATTCAACTGATTCCCCAAGGATTGTAAACTTTCTCTTGGGGGATATTCGTTTCGTGGAGGTGGTCCCCCTTGATTATTCAGATTGTTGATTTGATTATTGGGTTGTTGTGATACTGCATTGGTTTGCATGTTATTGCGGTTGTTGTTTTGTGGTTGCTAATATGTTTGGGTTTTCTATTTCAGAGCACTGATTCTGACCTTGGTATCAACCACACCATCATTAGTGGCATTCCTATTTTTCACCCATGTGCGAGGTTTTTTGTTATACCTAGTGGAAGGGCGATTGTCTTGATGTTCTAGATATGTGGGTGTCCCCCCTTGTGCAATGAGGGCTCATTCAATGTTGAGCACCTTGGGGATTAATTGGTCGTAAGTGGTGATGCACTATAGTTTTAGATGAAATTCATGTTGTGCCTATAGCACACACACCCCATTTGAAATGGGGACCCTCTCTTTCCTTTTGCCTTGTCAGGTCCTTTCGCTTCACCTCATTTTGCATGCCCATTTTTCACTATCTTTCACAGTCAACACATTCTCAAAAGTCTCGTTTTAGGTTGACCAAATTTTTCCCCTTTGAAATTTGCTAAGTCTTCAGCCCTTTCAGGTTTTCTTTATCAGTTTTCCTTTTTGGCGTCCATGGGACCCTTCGAGCCCGGACCCTCGAGTTTCCCTTTGCGGGTTTCCCTTTTGGCTTTGTCGATCCCCACAGCTAGCGGTTGGCATCTTCCCGCCCTCGGACCCCGATGCTCCGACACTCATCTACATCATTTGACAAATTTGACAGATGTGCCCTCGTGTCCTCTTGAGTCCGACCCTTTAGGATTCCCCTCTCGGGTCTCCTCGTGGTCTTCGCCATTACTGACGATCGTCCACCATCATCCTTCCAAACCTCGGACCTTGGCGTTCTCTTCATCGTTTGGTTTTCACTTAGCAATTTTTTCAGTGGCTATCCTTTGACGTCCTTCTGGATCTTGGGTCTCAGTCCTCTTGTCGTCATCCTAGAAACTTAAACTGACCTACCCAGCAGCCACCGTATGAGCATTCATTACGGCAGTATTAATTGCACTTGGAGGCTATATAAATGGTCTCGACCTGTCATTTTCGCATGTCAGGAAGAATTAAGAAGCGATGTGCAACCTCGGCGATCTCCGCCTCCGTGCCCAAATTCCAGCTTTGTCATTCTTTAAGGATTCGGCAATGTGCTTCTTTGGGCCCCCGAGGTAGGATCATCGTCCGAATGCCTTTTCCCTTTCTAGGCTTCATGAATTTAAGAACTAAGTAATAAAATGAAAAAAGTCTGGTAGGGGAGGATCTTACTTTGAAAACCCACGAATTGACAAAGTGAAATTGCCCATATGACATCTAAATTAGGCATCGGACTTATGTCATCCCATCTCTATTGTTTGGAGTAGGCAACTACACCTTCCAAGCCCGAGCCTCTCTCTGGTCGTGACCTAAAACTTAGCAGAAAATCACTCTGACGGCGAAACTCACCATGGACTCTGGCCTCTAGATTTTTGTCCTCAAGTTTCCCTGTTTGTTTCACCGGTTCGCACGACCTTTCCCTCACATCCTCCCAACCCTCAAATCCTGGGCTTGCAAAGTCTGCCAAAAACTTGTGATAAAAACAAAACTTTGGGTTTGCTCTCAGACCCCGGCCCTCAGACTTCCATCTTCAGGCCACCGTCTCCGCTTTGCCATTTCATACGGGCCCATGGGACAGCTTCTTGCCTCTTGAGCCCCAGTCGCCCTTTCGCTCTACATAATTTGATCAAGAAAACAATACGTCCAAACTTTGCTCGGATTCCAGCCTCCGAAACTTCATCTTGCTTCTGCCATCCCGAATAGTCGATCCTATCTGCTTTCCCAGACACCGTGCCCCGAACCTCAATTCACCTCTGAAGTTTTGGACAAGCTACTAAACTGCCCCAGGTCTGATCCTCCAGGAAGCCTATCCCGGACTTCCGTTTGCACTTCGTCGTTCCACACGACTATTCCAAGCAGCTTCCCAACCCCTAAGACCCTGAATTCAGAACCCAGTCCTCGAATTGTTGTTTGTCCAGTGTTGTTCCAAAACAGCTGACCCTGAACAGCTTTCCTATAGCTAAGGCCCAAACGCCTAAATGATCACTCAAACGGCCTCCAAATTGAAAAGGGACTTCGACCCATGTGCTAAAAATTGACCTTCTCCCACATGAACCCTTTGTTGAGAAATTCCAAGACCGGGAGAAGTTGTCGGGGATGCCTTGCCTTGTTTTCCATTCTAAACAACATTCTGTGAGGAGAAGTCTGACCCCTGGGGCCCGGGTCACCCGTTTTCCTTCCAGTATTATTATTATCAAGTGTTAGACTATTCTTAAATGGCTATTCTATATCTAACCTTGATTTGTATGGATTTGTCTGAGGTTGCATCCTCATATTTAATGTTGCTAACCCTCATCTCTCTATGCAGGATTTATGGAATCTGGTGCAGAGGCCTCTGGGTCGGCCAAGGATAAAGGAAAATGAACTACCAAAGTGCCTAAGGGCAAGGAGGATAAAGACCAAATGAGGTACCAATTTCAGGGAGTGCCATTGCACTCCAAGATCACAACTAGTTGGAAGGATATCACCGACACCAATATCGGACACGTCGATATTGAGGATTTCACCCGAAGAGTCAAAATAGAGCTAAAGAATGATAACGCAAGACTGATCAGAAGCAGCGGACTTGCTAAGGCTGTGAGTTTCCCTCTCACTTTGATTTCCCCCGAAGTGGTAATGGCGTGTCGAGAGGCATACCAACTTAAAATGAGAACAATTATGGATAGAGATGGAAACATCCTGGCTAATATGTCCCCTCTCGAGATAACTAAAACCTTCCACATACCCATCTTTGAAAGCATGGAGACCCCAACTATTCAGGAGTGCAAGGCATTGTGGGATGAGGATCCTCTGAAGTGCAAAAATCTGATCATTCAGTATTGGTTGAAGGAGAGTCAAGGCAGTGCCGCCAAGGTTCCTCAGGAGCTCTACTACAGTTATTTCTTTGAGGATTACCATGATCTGGTTACCCTACTAAGCCGAGTAATTGGCCTTCCTGCGACGGCCTTCTTCCAGGAGCAGATGATGTATTTTTTAAACAAATTCTCCATGGGGATGATACAGTGTTCTATTGGGGGGAGATAATCAGTAATTACTTCCATGAGCAATTCGCGAAGATGAAGAAGACATCCAAATTCTATATGACATCCTACCTGGTATATTTGCTTTCCGATCGGTGGTATTATAGTGGATTTTCTGTAGTTCCCAATGAGACGCTAGGAAGAGAGCTCAAGCCATATGACAAGTACCCTCAGTTGCAATACAGAAATTTCAAGAGGGATTATTGTAGGGTGAATGATGCCTTCACCGCCTATGTCATCCGGCTGCTCGGAGGTGATTTTGAGATAAGAGTCTCTCGTAGGTCTAGGGCCCTTCTCAAGCACTACACCTTCTTATTCATCCAATTTCCCAAATTCGCCTACATTCATGCCTAGGGATTCACCGAAAGGCCAAACAAGCTGCCCCGATATCCTAATGACCGGATTATACTATTGGAACTATCTTGGCATCTGTGACACATACACAATATTCTGAGCAGTAAGCATCTAGTGGGAACCCCTTACCCCTTGCACTCATCCAGGGAATGTATGAACTTCACACCTCCCAATGCGTAGGCAATTCTGAGAAGGAGCTAGTTGAGTACCACTTTCGGCCACATACAGCTCGGCCACAGATGGACCCATATGATCACATCAGGAAAGAACTTCAACCAAAGTATGCCCACCTCCACCATGTCGAGGATTTCTGGGCTAATTGCAAAGATAACCTTGAAGTGTGAATATGGCATTATATGCGTATGACCACATACTTCGTGAAGAGGGTGAAACTGTGTCCGATCCCAAATCAACTTGAGGAAGAGGAGAACACAGTCATCGACCCAAGATACAGTGCTATTGCAAATTTTCCATTGCCTTTAATTGATTGGAACGAGCAATAGTTTGATGACCTCAACATTCTTACCAAGCCCATTGAGGCTCGAAAAAAGGCATGAATTGATGGGCAGGTCGCTCGTTTGAAGAAACAGGGAGTCGCCTTAACATTCAAGGGGCTCGAAAGTGAGCCAAGTGGTTCTGATGGTGGGCTGGCTGCTACTACAACTGGAGAAACATCTAAGTCCCCACCATCTGTCAGGTCAAAGAAGAGAAAGGAGGTTGACGAGCATCAACCTAACCCAAAAGCGTACGCTAGAAAGGCCTCAGAGGGAGAACCTCCTAAGAAGAATAGAAGAACGAGTAGTGTCGTTGAGATGCCAGTAATACCTAAAGATCCACTCCATGAGGGAGAGGAGGTGGAAGCTGACCGACCAAGATCTTTGCCTATTTCATCTGCTACTGCAACCGCTGCGCTTATTGCTACCACCCACCCATTTCACATGCAATAGTTGCTTCCTCTCTGCCCGCTGTGGACATTATTGTCCACCTCACTTCCAGCTCTCCAATCACGGAGGTCATATCAGTGGATTCATCCTCTGCCACCACCTCACAAATTTCATCATCCTCCATGTTGCCTTCCTTTCCGACCGCAGTCACTACTACTGCAATGCCTGCCCTTGCTCTCCTAGATTCCTTTGTCAAGTATATGCAAAATGTGTCTTCTGAACTTTTTGGAATGCTTGCAAATCCAATGGTGCAAGTTGCAATTTCCCAAGCAATGGTTAACGCCCCAGCTCTCCCTCCTCCTACAGAGCCACCTAGAATGGAGGCTACAATGCAAATCTCTGATGAGCTAGAATGATAATAACTGGAGGCAGTGGAGAGGCTAGAAGATGTGGAATTTGAGTATCATGAGCATCCAATCTATGAGCATCGGGTGATCAATGAGGTGGCTTATGAGTCTTCCAATGATGACAGTGAGGGGCTGGGGACGAAAATAATCCAAGAAATAGTTGATCCAAAGCTTAACGCTGAATGGGCCAAGCAATTCAAGTAAATTAAAGACAAAGAGGCTGAAAGACAACATATGGTTGAAGAAAGACTTGCTGCTCCTGAGACTGAGGGTAGTGGATCTCCTACGGAAAGACAAGATCAAACCCCCGAGCACGATGAAGAAACATCCTTCTGCAAAGATAAATGAGAAGATAAGCCCGAGGAACATGGGCATGACCAAGATGAAGAAGAAAAGGATGCTGAAATGAAGGACCACCCTGATAAAAAACTACCCACCAAATATCCTATCAAACACATAACGATCATGCAAGATTCTGATGAGGAGAAGGAAGATACAAGAATTTAACAGGAGGCCTTCAATGACAAGGCCATTGAACTTAGGCTGGAGGATAGTGAAGATCGACATGAATCACCCAAGGAAGGGTCCCAATGCTCGATTGGCTAGAAAGCCAGCTTGAAAAGAGAACTCCCAGCCTAAAGGATCCGAAAGTAAGACTGGAGGCGACACTGGCTAGAGCTTAGATTGGTACTAAGAAGGAGAAAAATCCAAGAATCAGATCAAGGATAACAATGGATGCCTTCGGATCTATGACTGTACAAATAGCTACACCAGTGGTTGGAGAACAAGGAATAAGCTACAACATTCCACCATTGACTTGGGAGTGGCCACAAGAGAATAGAAGGTTGACCAGCTCTAGGAATCAGTCGCCACAGTGGTGCACCTCATCCAATAGGATAAGGTTTCAAAGGAAGAGCTTAAGGCACAGGTGGTTGATTTGACGGTATATATTCAACAATGGTCATCTCTAGAGGAACAGCCTACCACATCATTGGTCCCACCGTAGCTGTTGTCCAAAGAACAGATTAACAAGCTGGAAAGGAGAAGGAACCTAGACAAGACCATGGAAAACTGGTTCTGGGAGGTCTTGGACATTGGGAATACGGGCATCAATTTGGTTGTTCAGATGGCAAACAATTTTTTGGAAGTGCAAACGTCTCTTGTAGGCACGAGAAGGATTTGTATTAAGTTCCCAATGAAATATGGGGTTTCTTACCCAAAGACCAAGGCTATCCTCGCACTGCTGAGAAAGGTTTGGGAAAAGGAGTTTTCCTTCAAAGACGATGACCATTGGTTAATAGATGTGTGGAAGGGAGACTTCAATCACCGGAAGGAGAGGCTGGAGCAGGTCCTTGAGTGTGTAACTTCTAATATTGAATGGGCCAAGGAGGCTAGAGGGGAATGTTTATGTTACTTGAACTTAATGACAGGGTATGAGGTGCCTGCTATCAAGATCAATTCGAAAAACATAAAGCCTCACTTCCGAAGGAGGATGGAGGAAGGAATGTTAGCTGAGGTAGCCGCCGATTTTATGAGCTTTGTTCCCTGAGCTTTCACCCAGTCCCAATCCCATGGGGGAATTGGTGTCATTTTGATGTGGAAAATGGCCCTTTCCCAAATCCTTACAAGCTTGATGATCAATGTTGAAGATTTGAGGCTCCTTGGTAAAATTTCTCCATAACCTAGCTATGACAATATGAAAATGGATAGAAATTGCTCAAAACTCAGATAATAATGTTGCATGAAGTTGTGGATCAAAATGTCTAAGATTGTGGATCCAAAACTCAAATGAGAGCCTTTTATAAAATAGAAGAGAATGATGGAGAAAGAGGAAAAAGGGATGAATGTGGGACAAAAGACCAACCAATAGGAAGAGGCCACTTGTCAACATGTGAGTGGAGGAGGAATGAGCACATTTTGATGAATGTGCAAATAAATGTGGTTAGGTGGAATTTGAAATTAGTGAAATGACAAGTTGGAAGGAGAAAGGAATGGATTAAATGCCACTTGGCTCAAGGAAAAGGACATGTAAGAGGCCTTTAATGCCTTGTTGGATGTACTCATCCCTTTTGGAGGGATTTTTGAATTTGAGGAATATTCCCTCTTTGATGCCATGTTGAGAGAAAATAGAAGAATTTATAAATCAATTAAATTGATTTACTTGTGCAAGTTGCGAAAGCTAGAGGATTTGAGTGATTAGGATTAATATTAATCAGGATTTGATTAATTTAAAAGGAGATTAGCTAATGTGACAACTTGATTTAGATTTTTGGATTAATTTAAATCAAAGTTGAGAGGAATATAAATTTAGACTTAATTAAATAAAGTTTAATTTATTTAATTAAAGGGAATGGTGTTAGTATTAAATCAAATAAAGATAAATTTATTTAATTCAAATGAGATGACTTTAGAGATTAATTAAATAAAATGAATTATTTAATTAAAAGAGGGACTATAGGATTAACTAAATAAAATGATTTATTTAATTAATAGAAGATGATGACTTAATTAGATAAATTTGATTTATTTAATTAAGAGATGAAATATGATGAATTTAATTAAATAAAGATTATTTAATTAAATGACTAGAAGAGGGGATGATTTAGGATTAACTAGTGTTAGTAAGATCAGGATCAAGTGTATAAGATCAATCTGTATATTTTCCATGTCTACACAATCAAGTCTTTTGTATTGGAATTCTTCCACCAACATCAAAGGTTTATGGAGGGTCTAAGGAGATCAAACATGTTCAAGCAGTACCAATGGTAGTCAAGCCCACGATCTTTATGAAGTGGGGAGATATGAAGGACGAGGAAATATTCAAAGATGACCTCTCATCAATGATCTACAAAGAAGAACAAGAAGAACTAGAACAACTCACTAGTATAAAAAAAACAATAAATGACTAAAAAAACTACTAAAATTGGTCATGTGACCATTAGCTTGGTCACGTGACCATTAGTAGTTTATTTCCAGTCATTTATAATGCGACCAAATTCATGACTAAACCATTTTTAGTCATTTATTGGTTATTTTGATTGATCAATTTGGTATTATATTTAGTCGATAATTTAGTCATTTATTATTGTTAATTGATCATTTATTTAGTGATGGTAGTCATTTATTTAGTCACGGTAGTTGTTTATTTATTCATGGTAGTCATTTATTTAGTCATGGTAGTCATTGTAGTCATTTATTTTAGTCATTGTAGTCGTTTATTTAGTCATGGTAGTCATTTATTTAGTCATGGTTTAGTCATTTATTGGTTATTTTGATTGATCAATTTGGTATTATATTTAGTCATTAATTTTGTCATTTATTGTTGTTAATTGATCAATTATTTAGTCATGGTAGTCATTTATTTAGTCATGGTAGTTGTTTATTTATTCATATATTTAGTCATTGTAGTCATTTATTTTAGTCATTGTAGTCATTATTTAGTCATGGTAGTCATTTATTTTAGTCATAGTAGTCATTTATTTAGTCATGGTTTAGTCATTTATTTGGGTGAATCAATGATTCAAGTTACAAATCAAATCTAAGTTAATTAATCCTCACAAATTTAACCTTATTGCAAAATAGAACTATTTTTAAAAATATATTCATTTAATCTATAACTGTATATATTTTGTATTGATAATATGTAAAATACAAAGAGATTGCAGTATTAAACTAAAAAAAAAAACTTGCTGGTTCAAAACAACAATAACATAAGATTGTCCCTCAAAATAAAATAGAGGATTTCCATTGCATATGCTAGGTATTTAGTGTTGATAAAATCCTAATGTAGCTTAGATGTGAAGTTCTCCATTCCCATCGCATTAAAAAAGGGATGAAAGGCAAACTACGATCTGTAACAAAATAAATGAGAATAAATATTTCTCTGAATTTTAAGCTTTACAATATTTCAATGTTTCTTCCAATTCATGGACCAGAGCTTCCTAGAGCCAATTTTCAACCTCCTCCATGAAAGAAGGGTTGAGTCAAACCATGAAAACATAAACTCATTCAAAGCCTTGTCACCATCTAAATCTCACTCCTGCACCATCACTTGTATTTCTCCAATATGGCAAGTTGCACCCTGAAAATAAGGTTTCGACGAGGGTTTTAGAGTATGTTTATTAAAATGAAATCACAACCAAAATTAGATAATGAGCACATTTAGGTTTTCATGATTTTTGAAAGCCCAAAAAAATTTGTAAGCTCAGCGTGCAAATCCTATCACCATTGCTACAGAAAAAAATAATGAGCACATTAAGGTTTTTGTTGCTTTCTCCACCAATATTGGTTTCGACTCCTTCTCCAACTTGGTGAGATATAGCCTATAAATAAGGTTTTGATGAGGGTTATAAAGTTTTTATTAAAATGAAAATGACAGCCAAGATCCTAATAATGAGCACATTTTGGTTTTCACATTACAACATCCTTTACCCTAATAATTAATAATATTGAGCACGTTCTACTTTTAACATTACGACATCCGATAATGCAACCATTTTTTGTTTCTTTCTCCGCCACTATTGGTTTCAGCTCTTTCAAGCTCTTCCTTGTTGGTTTCGGCTCCTTCTCCAACTTGGTGAGTTGCAGCTTGCAAATAAGGTTTCAATGAGGGTTATAGAGTATGTTTATTAAAATGAAAATGACGGCCAAGATCCTAATAATGAGCACATCTTGGTTTTAACATTACGATTTCCTTTACCCTAAGCAAACCATTCCCCTTCAGCTTCCGCCTCCATTCCATTGCACAATCACCGCCTCCATTCGATTTTCCATGTCAGCTTCCACAAAAAATTACAACTTAGTTATTTGGCTCTTTAAGGTTTTAGCACTCAAACTTTACTCGTGAATTAAATTCATCTCACTAAAAGATTTCAAAATGGATTTCAATCTCCTTATTATTATTAAATATATTATAATATTATATTATATTATATTATATTACATTATAATATTATATTATATTATATTATATTACATTATAATATTATATAATATTACATTATAATATTATATAATATTACATTATAATATTATATTATATTACATTATATTACATTATAATATTATATTATATTATATTACATTATAATATTATATTATATTACATTATATTATAATATTATATTATATTACATTATATTATAATATTATATTATATTATATTATATTATATTATATTATAATATATTATATTATATTATTATATTATATTATATTATTATATTATATTATATTATATTATAATATTATATTATATTATATTATATTATAATTGTGAAAATTCTATTGATCCTTGATTATTAATCTCTATCTTAAAAGATTATTTAACTATCTAATCCTAGCAAATGGATGAACAGCTGTCCAAGCTAACAAACTAACACTCCCTCTTAGCGAGGAAGTTGTTCTGCATGACACCCATCTTATCTCTGAAGAAGATAAATTTTTCCTTCCCCAATGCTTTAGTCAGAATGTCTACTACCTGCTCCTCTGTAGGTATGTATTGTAGCTAAACAATACATCGCTATACACAATCCCTGATGAAGTGATACCTGATATCTATATGTTTAGACCTATCATGAAACACTGGATTCTCAGACAATTTGATGCAACTCTGATTGTCGCAGTGTAACACAGTAGTCTCAACCTTTTGATCAAACAAAGCCACTAGAAACTTCTGAAGCCATATAGCTTCACATGTTGCCATGCTAGCTGCAATGTATTCTGCTTCTGATGAACTCAGAGCCACAGACTTCTGATTCCTGCTGAACCAAGAAACAACTCCTGATCCTAAACTGAAACAACACCCTGAAGTGCTCCTTTTGTCTATTGTACTGCCTGCCCAATCTGCATCAGTATAGCCTATCAACTTGATTCCTTCACCTCAAACATATATGATCCCATACTCAA